>JAJHJA010001278.1:0-48915 GCA_021202915.1 Heliconius himera
TACGCCGCGCTTTGCCTCGACACCAGAGGGAAGAAATAAAAATATAAATGTAATTAAATATTTTATTTGGGGACTCGAATGTGGATTAAGCCCACAACCTGTCGATTTTACAGTCACACTTTGTGCCCATGCGCCTCGACTGGCCTCATTTCTACTGTTATACTTGACACTTGTTTAAGTATACTGTCAATTATACTTAAATTTTTATGATAGATACTGTATATAGATACTTTAATAACTTCTAAGAACATATAAAATGAACATGAAATTTGAAAATTTACCAGTAATACCTTTTACAGGCTTAAAATATTACTTTCTAATAATCAAAACATAAAATCTGAATGTATCAATAGGATGAAAGCAAAAGCTTAGCGGTGGGCAAATATACAAATTTTGGCAGTTTAAATAGGTTGATCATTTCCCTTAATGTTTTCAACATGCCAGGTTAATACTGATAGGGTTGTTTAGGTAGTAAAAGGGATGGAATCGCCCCAGGCAGGCAAGGGCTAAACACGAGATTCGACATTCACAACATTGGAAACTAGTTTTAGTATTATATTTGGTTTTGAGTTTGTTTTTATAGTAATTATAACGCAGCTGATTTTCATTTTTAGATTTATTAATAGTTTATAATGGGGAACGATTTTTATGAGATGTATTCAAGGGACCATAATATAATAAATAACATTTTTTGATTTTTTTGATTTGTTAGGCGAAGGTGCTTAAGTTATAAAAAATTGTAATATAGTACCCCAAACCCCATTCTCTACCTACTACATAATATAATATGAAAATTTGCTAAATTTGCTTTTTCTTCGCTCTGGTGTCGAGGTTAAGCGCGGCGTTGAGTTCTGCCACTCAACACGCAATGTCTCCAGAATTCGGCAGAAAGTGGGGAACGGAGTGTCTTAACACTAGGTTCTCTCTGCCTACCATGCTGTGTGCGGGATACAGCGTGAAGCTGATTTATTTTATTTTTTATTTTAAAAATTAAATTATTATTTCACACCATTTATAGTTAAAATTTAATAGAAATACATCGATTCATTTGTAAAATGGATATCGATTTAAAACTTAAATCTAATGTATTATTAACGTAGCTAGCTTGGCGGGCGGCGGCGGACCGAAATAGCGACCTAATGCGGTGCAAAAATAAAATAAATGCATAAGTAACTATATCTGTTTGACTTTTGAACATATGTCATAAAATATTTTAACCCGAAGATTGGATAGATAAATCTCATTTATTAATATTTTTATAATTTTTTGTACTAGTTTGCAACTCCTGCACACATCCTGCACATAGTAAGTTAGGCAGAGGGAACCTGTGAACGTATTGATAAGATACTCCGTTCCCATTAAGACGTTTCCGTTCCTCACTTTCCGCCAAATTCTGGAGGCATTGCGTAGACGACTCTAATTATACATGCGAGAAAAAAACATAATTTTTTTAGAAGAATGTTTATTTTTACATTTCTAAAAAACAAGTATTTTATAAAGTAAAAAAAAAGTTGTTTACGTTAATTAGAGCCTTGTTAATGTACCTATATTAAGGATTTCTTTATAATTTTTAAATAAATTGGAATAACTATACTCATACAAATGGGGAATGGAGTGTCTTAACACTAGGTTCCCTCTGCCAACCCAGTTATGTGCGGAAGTATACGTCGTTTATATACTTACCGATACTTAAACATGAAAAGGAACCTAACTTCCCAGTAAATATACACTGATAAAGTAAATAAATGACTCCTCCACTGCTCGTTCCATGCTGCCAGCCGTTTATTACTTCTGGCTATAACTAATTATGGCAATATATAATCTTACACGTTACTCCAAGAATTGTAGGTTTGAGAAACACTTGATGATGGACTACGCAAGGTACGTAATGTTACATATTAAAAATGGTAAGTGATTCATTTCTCCTTGTTAAAGTCTAGACAGGTCGATATAATCTCTTAAGTTTCTCTTTTTTTTTAAGAAAATATCAGTTTTATATGAATGATATTAATAAAGACTAACAATTATTCTAAATGATTAAACATAAAATAAAATACATGAGTAGAAAAGACAAATTTCAATTTTTTTTAGATAGAAGTAAAAAAAACAATAAACTAAGCTTTGTAATAATTGATTGATTGACTGATTTCTTAATTAATGGCGTTTCGAGCGTGCCAGCTGAGCACAATTCATTTCGCCAATGTCACGTTGTATGGAGAACACACGAAGGAAATTGACTGGTAAAGTAAAAGATAACTATACCGGTAAAAACACAATTATAGAATACTTGTAAAAAAAATATAATGATTATAATATTAATCACAATTTTATCTTGTTGCGTCTATACCGTCGTCTTGAAATTATACAAAAACAAACTTGGGTAGATTTATTTATAACTAGCGGCTCGCCCACGGCTTCGCCGGTTTAAAATACATGATTATTGCTTTAATATGCACAATTGATTGACAACTATAATGACTTCTAATATGATTTTTTTACGACATTATCGTCAAAGATTTTTTGATTGCTTTAAATAAAAAAATACGATCATTGTTGATATTTGATATTTATAAAATATACATAAAGCTAATTATTTATTACACGTATATATTTTTGTAACTTTATGTTCTTTTTACCTATATAATATACTCTGTTAAATGTGCTGATGTCAGTGAATAATTTAATTTACTCATTCAGAAACAGCCTTAAATCTTAAATTATTGATTTGAAGGATTCATAATATTCTTTATAAAATAACTGTAATAATTGCATATTAACTCCTGTACAGTTTTTAAATTAGTTACATATATTATATGAACGAACCAACCAAAAAATCTTTGTATTTACTTGATATTTCTTTCAAGATCGTTCTTTATCTCTGTGTTGAATTAATTACGACTTAAACTTAACTGTTATGATTTATGAAGGTACTCTCCACTAACAATTCAATTTTGTTTACTTTATTGTATAAAATATTGTATAATAGTGCTTCAAAAATATATATTTTTATCAACAGTCATATAACCCAGACGTTTCGAACGTCATTCTTTAGCCAGGAATCTTACCAGCGCGATTGCTATATAATATTCGCAGGCAAACTAATGGCTTGAGTTCATTCAAATGACGATAACTTTTTTTTAATGAACCGATTTTGATGAACCAAACTTTAGTACTTAAGTTGAGTTAAAACAAAGCAATTGGTGAAATTTTCAAGTAAATCGGTTCAGTACTTTCAGAGAAAAATGCGGACAGAAATATGTCGACAGACAGACAGACAGACCGACAGACAAGAAATTCAAAAAAAATCTTTTTGCTTTCTATTATTCTTTTTAAGTGTCCCTCTATCCATTTCAGTCAAAATTACTAAATGTACAGACAAAATATTTTTACTGTCTTATTATATATATAGAGATAAGTTTCGTATTCATGGCAGGATTTTGTATATTTAATTTTAAAATGCAACGTTAGAGCGTCGTTTGGGAAAATATAATAAAAGTTAAAAAGAAACTTAAACTAAAAATATTTAAAAATATTTCAATTTTATATGAGAATATGTACCACCTATATTAACTGCTAAAGATATTATTAAAGTGAATAAACTCATTTAATTTAAGCTATAATATGCAAATTTCGGAATAAGGTAAGCCTCGATTAAAAGTTATTTTATTTACTTCAATATAGGCTTAACTTTATTTCCTACACAATCAAGAATCCTTATAGAAAATATAGTGAGTGCAAGCATATATATATTAGAACACGAAGGAAATTCGATTTGTTTTTCAATCAAAAATAATCGTATATTTCAAGCGGACTAAGCTGCGTGCGGGTCGCTAGTTTTACATAAAATCTAAAAATTAAATATTATGAACTAAGATCTCGGGTCCATTTAAATAAAATTCTGAACTAAAATAAGGCCTAAATGCCTCTATACGTTCTCTTTAACTTGAGAGCGTACATTATATTAAATAGTATAAACATCTACTCGAGAAAGACAAATACATCTATTTAAATATCTTTATTAAAACTTTTGGCTATGGCGCAGTGTAACAGTGTCTCACTGCAAATGTGGTGATTGTGAGTTCGAATTCCACCGGTAGGATTGAATTATAGTGTTGTTCTCGCGCTCGTTAAAAGAAAAGTGCGGCGTTGAGTTTCGCAATACTATGTCCTAAAAATTGGGTGAAAAACAATGTAAACAATGTAAGCTACTTTATAACACTGTGTTCCCGGTGCCTGCCCTGCAATATGTAGATACGACTAGAATATAGCAAAATAAAAAAAACTACTTACCTATATTATATATACATATCACAGTCACGACGAAAAGCAAATTATTTTATTTTACCTTAAGAATTCTACCCTATATTGGACTAACTTCTCTTTATTCACTAATATTAATACAAGATGAAAAGCCGGTATAGTACATAAAATCCATTATGCTTGACATTTACTTTAGCAAAATATATGTAATTCCGTTTTGACCCTTAACTTTGTCCCATTAATAAAATATTATTACGGATTCGACGAGAATATTTTAATCAATACTGCTAAACAACTACAACATCGTAGCGCTAGTACGTTTATTTTATTTTATTTTCTTAGCTTCAAGCTCTATTCGCGCTCATAGCAGGGTAGACAGAGGGAACCTGGGAACCTAGTGTTAGGACACTTAGTTTCCATTAAGACACTTCCATTCTTCACTTTTCGCCGAATGGGTCAACATTTTTTGGATAATATTATATAATGTAATAAACATTTTTAAATTAAGTGAGTAAAAGTCAAGTATAAAAAAAATCAGCTTCACGCTCTATCCCGCACATAACAGGGTAGGCAGAGGGAACCTAATACACTCCATTCCCCACTTTCTGCCGAATTCTGGAAGCATTGCGTGTTGAGTGGCAGAAATCAACGCCGCACTTAACCTCGACACCAGAGCGAAGAAATGGAAGTATAGATTTAAGTAAATATTTCATCTCCTCGAGTGGGGATTGAACACACAACCAGTCGGTTATACAGTCACACTTCGTGCCGCCGCGCCACGACTAGCCTCAATGGATAATATCCTGGATAATATTATATAATGTAATAAACATTTTTAAATAAAGTGAGTAAAGCTATAAAACTAAAAAAGCTATAAAATAAATTACTTAATTCAAATACAATTATGTCTCGACAAAAATATCAAAAAAGTGATAAAGAATGATCAAGATGCAGATCAAAAGAGTACTTTGCGCGATATCTTTAAAATGTTTGCCAACGACTTTTCTATAAGTAAGATTTACGAAATATAAGCCGACGTTTTCAATTACCTATTTACGTCCGTCCAATGACGTCGCTTATTATTTTAAAGGGAATTTTGCAAATAAAATATCAATTTAATGACTGAAAGCTTTTAAACAAGTTATTGACAACGACTAAAAGTGCTTCCATTTACTAATATAAGGTTATTAATTATATTTTAATTTTTTTTAATTTAATAAGTGTAAAGTTTAAAGAAATTAAAATAAAGCTTAAATAAAGTTTAATTTATTTTTAATATTTTGAGTTCTTAAGCTTAAGTAAATTTTTTGTACCTAGGTAGCGTCATGTTGCTATACATTAATTATTTTTTATTTTAAAATATTGCGTTACAGAAAACTTTTAATCACGAACAATGAAATTTAGCAAGCTACAGCTAAAAGGTTAAAAAGTATATTAGTGAATATAAAAACGCCCATTTGGTGAAACAAAGATTTTCTATTACATCTCTTTAAACTTTTCAAATTAATTGTAACCATGCACGAAATGGATGATATGGTAGATACTATTACTAATTCCAGTCTATGATTTGTCTAAGCTAAACCGAGTAAAACTAAAATAATAAGCTAGTTAAAAGCAAACTACCATTATTTCATCATTTGAAAAAATAAATATTCAAATTAAATGAGGCCAGTCGTGGCGCAGGGGCACAAAGTATGACTGTAAAATCGACTGGTTGTGGGTTAGATCCCCTCTCAAGGAAATGAAATATTTATTTAAAATATATTTTTTTCAATTCTTCGCTCTGGTGTCGAGGCAAAGCGCGGCGTTGAGTTCCGCCACTCAACACGCAATGCCTCCAAAACTAGGCGGATTGTGAGGAACGGAATATCTTAACACTAGGTTCCCTCGGTTGGTCCTATTGTGTACGGGATACAGCGTGAAACTGATTTAATATTTTTTTTTGATTTTTGAATATTAAAATATATATTTTTTTGTATAATACAGAAAAAAAAAACTATAGGAACTTATAGAAATATGTGATCATTTTGTTTATATGTACATACACAACAATTACACAACACGCCAGTATGTACGCGTGGCCTCAAATGATCTCCAACTTGGATCACTATCTAAGTTGGAGATTTGAGCAGCAGAGATTATCTTGCTTAGTGCAGGGCTCTCCATTCATAAGCTTATTGACAGCTTATAACAAGATATGTTTAAGAACGAATTTCAAAGTAAATCAAAGTAAAACTAAAAAAAATAAACTAACTTCACGCTTTATCCCTAGCGGGGTAGTCAGAGAGAACGGAGCGCCAAACGCTACGGTCTCTACATACCTCTTTCGCCTCGTCCACTGTCATCAACCTCTTCATACATGCCCTCCGGGGGGTCCTCATAATTTTTACGTGACCTTCCTCCAGTATCTTTGATACTGTGTTTTCGAAGTTCAACCGAGGTCTCCCCTCCCACAAAGCAAAATGTGAAATTTTATTACACGTTGATATCTTTCGACGATTCAATATATTATATTTTTTTTAAGTACCACAAATTTGTAAGTATATTCTTGACTTTACTCTCAAAAATATGTGTTCAGTTTAGTTCTTTAGTTACAGCGTTTTAAGTGCGCCAGTTGAGCATAATTCACTTCGCCAATGTCACATTGTATGGAGGAAACACTAAGGAGATAAAAATATGTATACTTAGTTTCAAGAACTTTGGTTAAGTGCAACAGCTTCTATTTTTTATTTTTTTTAAAGTGTTCTATCCTTATAATATTGCACAATATATACACTTAAAAATATTGTAGAAAATGTTATGATGAATAGTTTACTCGTAAGTAACAACAAAAGTTACTTTCACATTAAATATAATAAGAAAGGACAAAAACTTTTTACGCCAACAATTTTTCGTAAGTATTTGAAAAAATATAAATTTATATGATTTCTTATGGACTTCGTATAATCTAAGCGCTTGAGTTTGGTCTGAATTTATTTTGAAAAAAGTATATATTTGGTAAAAAAAAACCAAGTAGTTCACGAAAATTTAAGGATTTTTTTTTTCTGTACGTGATGATTGTGGGTTCGATTCTCACAATGGGTAATGTTTATATGGAGAGTTCAGGATGAAGAGACCGCAAAATATTTCTTTTTTTTTTTGTTTTTTTTTTGTTTAATATGAGTTGTTAGACACCAAAGACTTTTGTTGTCCGTGCCTTTTTTATTCTTGTTTGGTTAAAGTTGTTGTTGATGGTGTCTTTTTTAAATCTGAAGTGAGCATTTATATTTTGAGTGGTCAGCGTTCCTTTTTCTCAATATTCGAGTTTTGTGGTCGTTGGTCATGTTCATTACGGTGCAGCTAGTTGGTTACGTAATATTTTTATTGTGTCCTCATCTATATAGGAAATAGCCATTTTGATGTTGTATTCCAATGCTCCCAGATGCTGGTTAGATTGTTAGAGGTTTGCATGATGAGCGCTATGTTAAGTATCCTTCGTTCCAGCTACCTCTGTACATTGAGCCACGGCAAGAATTGGGTTGTCCGAAAATGTTGTATACCTGGATGGAGAATTTTCTCCTCTTGACTTGTCCTCCTTGTATACAAAGCCATCTTTCTCGCTGTAAGCATCCATATGGGGTGATTTAGGTCGATTTCCAATTTCTTATTGTCATATATGGTGGCTTCTCTTCTTCAAATTTCACTCTTAGCAGACCGTCGTTTCCGAGTTCAAAGGTCCTCATAATTTTCTCGCTGGTTGCAAAGGTTTTGATTTTAAACTTTGATGCAGCATGTGTTGTATGGCGTCGTTTCTAGGAGACAGGTGTTGTTACTTGGCCTCTGTCTGCTCTAGTAATTCTAGCTTTCCTTGTAAGTCTTTTTAATGGTTTCAGTAGTATTGATGGGAAATGAAACTTTTGCTTTATTGTATAGCTTGTTTCAGATTGTTTTGGTGTTCCTTTTCCGTGGTTATTTTCCTTTCGAGGAGATACGCTCCGCTCAATCTCGACGTGCTTGGCCTTCCGTCGCCTTTTTGTCCTTTTTTTTCTCTTTATTTATGAGCTTCGTCGTTACAACGACCAACCCGCTCTGTTTGTTTTACATTCTAATTACAGTTAATTATTTCTTTTCTGAACTATATAAAACAATTTCATCGCTAATTCAGAGTCTGGTACCGCTAGCACACTATTACATGCTCCTACACTGTTGCCTCTGCCAATTAATAACCTGCATCTCATGGGCTCATTCTGGACACATTCCATCATAACATAATATACGTCATCTAAAGTGTTGCACGTACAACAATTAGGAGTATTTATTTTTTTCATTAGAAATGTGAATTTATTTGATGGAATGTGTCCCGACCTAAGCCTTAAACGTCACACAATCTTTTCTATTTAAGCAAACAGTATCAATCCACGATTTGATTGAAGGTTCTGCTTGAATAGTTCTGTACCAAATACCTTGACTTTTAGATTGTTGGTCAAAATATTCCTTCCAAAATGTGTTACACAAATTCCTAATTAAATAAACACAATCAGAAAATACAGGTTCAATAGCCATTGGAAGACTCCGTAATTCCTTCTTTGGCAAGAGCGTCAGCAATTTCGTTACCTGAAATATTAACATGCGAAGGAATCCATTGTAAAACTATTAATTTATTCTGCTGATCATACCTAGGAATTAATTTTAAAATATTAAATGCTACGGTCATACCTTTAGGATAGAGGTACATCGAGCTATGTGTTGAAGAGAACTCTTTGAATCAGAAAATATGACAAATTTGTTATGATTTACTGAAGAAATATACGATAGTGCTTCACAAATGGCTAATAATTCTGTATGCATGATGGAAATATTTTTACTGATCTGAAATTTTATAAATTCCGAATTTTGGTCATCATAAAATGCTGGCCCTGGTGAATTACCCTCTTTGGACCCATCTGTAAAGATCTTATAGAAGCTATTGTAATTATTGTTTGTCCTTGTTCTTAAGAAAACCAAATCTTGCCCTAAATCTTCGTACACAACTACGTTGTGCTTTGTTGAGGCTAGAATACATTCCAGTAAGCCCATGCAGGCACCTTTTTCAAGAACTGCTTTCATTACGTCAACGCTTAATGTCCGAGATCTATATTTATTTGCTTTAAAAAAAACATTTATTTCAATTATTTGTCTTTGACTTTGACAATGTAAAAATACATATTTTTCTGAATCAAGCACAGTATCGGTAGCCATTGACTTAGTTACTTAGTAAGTTATCACATATACAATAGACTAATATGGTACAGATAACAATCTAATATTGGAATCAATAGCAATGAATGTAAGGGTTGTATAACATATCTATCAAAGATATGCAGACCGCAGGCCGCAACCGCGTTAGTATCCCTGCAAATGTAACTTATTACTATGTATTGACCTGGTGTTTGCTAAATCTAATTAGTTACTATACTTCTATAGACAAATAACCACGTTATACTTGTATGTATGTCGTTTTTTAATTAGAATTAAATAAATTAAGTCACATTCTAATTATAGGTCTGGATTCTTTATTAATTAAATAAAATTTAAATAAAAAACATTAGAAAACTGATACTTATGATTTTTTTGTAACATATTTATTTAAACAGAATTAAAATTAAATCAGCTTCACGCTGTACCTGCACACAACAGGGTAGGCAGAAGGAACCTAGTGTTAAGACACTCCGCTCCTCATTTTTCGCAAAATTCTGGAAGCATTACGTATTGAGTGGCGAAACTCAACGCCGCGCTTTGCCAGAACGAAGAAATTAAAATATAAATGTAAATAAATATTTCATTTCCTCGAGTGAGTATCGAGCCCACAACTAGTCACGTCAGTCACACTTTGTGCCCCTCCGCCACAACTGGCCTCTAACACATTTGTTTGATTTATAACAAGTATAAAAATATAAATGTAAATTGTTAACTTAAATTTTAAACATCAGACATATACCAATACCAATATTTACGTTGAGATATTCATTAAATATATTGCGATCGAGACTTCTACTATTCCTAGCCTAAGCTATTTTTGTATAATCAATACTTTATTTAAGTTAAGTCAGCCTCTTCCGTAAAATGTAGGAAATTTTTGATTTACGAAAAATATCATGATTTTATATTGGTACAAATATAAGTCTCTTCATGTAACTTTCATACTGATTATAAACTAACGTAATAATTATGAATAATATCAAATACATTACATTGAGGCCAGTCATAGCGCAGGGGCACAAAGTGTGACTGTAAAATCGACTGGTTGTGGGTTCGATCCCCACTCGAGGAAATGAAATATATATATTTTCATTTCTTCGCTCTGGTATCGAGGCAAAGCGCGGCGTTGAAGCGTTCTGCCACTTAACACGCAATGCCTCCAGAATTCGGCAGAAAGTGGGGAACGGAGTGTCTTAATACTAGGTTCCCTCTGCCTACCCTACTGTGTGCGGAATATAGCGTGAAGCTAATTTATTATATCAAATACATTATTACGTCTATAAATATTTAGAGTGAAATTCACTATACACTAATCCTATATGATTGATTAATGTGAATCGGATAAACCCGATATTACAAATAGCTTTAAATAAAACATTTATTTTACATAACAAACAAATATACCTATGAACATAGTAAGGAGTACATATCAAATATTCCAAGATAAAATCTGATAGTCCTCTATAAACTATGAAGAGAAATATATCGAGATGCTTTCCAAAGAAAAGTTGAAGATATTTGTAACTGGCTCACTTCTGACTTTGAAATGGGAAGCCATAATTTCGTTTGTAAAGCTCGTGTTGCTTTTGAGTTAGACTTTTACGTTATTGTTGTTTTGTCGTTGATGACATTTTGTAAAAGATATTGTTAAAAAATCAGCTTCACGCTGTGTCGAGTTTACAGCACAGTAGGCAGCAACCTAGTGTTAAGACACTCCGTTTCCCACTTTGCACCGACTTTTCGAAATATCGCGTGTTGAGTGGCGGAACGCCGGGCTGTTGCCTTGGTGCCAAAGCGAAGAATTGAAAATTTTAATAAATAATGAAATATTAATAAATAAAGCAAGTAAAATTGAAGCTAGGCACTATATATTTTTGTAATTAAGGTGAGATAAGTCAACGGTAAAATAAATCTTTAAAATAATTATAAGTTAAACTTATATATTTCTAATTACGTTACATACACGTGGTAATAATTCAACAGATCCGTGCGCAAAACTTCGAAACTTTCCATTGTTATAATAACTTTAAGAAAATTGAAATACTTTTAAGTTTAGTTTCACTCATAAATAGATTAGGTTGCGTAATGTAGTTACTTAACTCATTTCGCATAATAAATGACGTAGGTTTATCAATTGCGTTATGAAAAAACTAAGAAAATACAGGAGAAGATTTAAATATTATAAAGTGGAAGAGGTATGATGTGTTGAACGTGCTAATCTCAGGAACTATTGATACCTTTTTTTCAGCTTCACGCGGTATCCCGCACACAGTAGGGTAGGCAGAGGGAATCTAGTGTTAAAACACTCCATTCCTCATTTTCCGCCGAAATCTGGAGGCATTGTGTGTTGAATGGCGGAACTCAACGCCACGATTTAAAATATAAATTTAAATAAACATTTCATGTCCTTGAATGGGGATTGAACACACAATCAGTCGATTTCACAATCACACTTTGTGCTTCTGCGCCACTACTGGCCTACCTACTCCTAACTATTGATTCGAATTGAAAAATTCATTTACCGAGAAAGGCTATATTATGCAATATAATCGATTATTCAAGCGAGTGAAACCGCGAGTAGGTTATTAGTAATCGATAAAAATAAACACATAAATAAGTTACTAAACAAAATATATAGCTCCTGTCAATTAAAATAATATGAGATATAAAGAATAAATTAAAATTTACTACATCGAATCCTAACATGATAGAAGCCACAGGTGATAATACACTGCCAGCAAAGAATTATCGCTGGTCTACTACAATAACTTGGCACGGCGCCTCTGTTCTTGGTATGCAATGTAACTATTCATTACGAATATTCACAATTAATTATTATCAATTTATGAGACTTCAAAGCTAACTATATAAATAAATAAGAATATAAATAATTATCTAATATCTTATGCAATAATATATTGTATTATTATTCTTAGTTGGTGATGTGTGTCTTATTTTCTGTGTGCAATAAATAAGACATTTCCGTGCCTCGTTTTCCAGCGAATTCTGGAGGCATTGCGTGTGGAGTCGCAGAACTCAACGGCACCGGAACGGAACTCACGGCAGTGTTTCTAAATAAATAAAAAAATAAATAAATCAGCTTCACGCTGTATCCTGCACACAGCAGGGTAGGCAGAGGGAACCTAGTGTTAAGACATTCCGTTCCCCACTTTCTGCCGAATTCTGGAGGCATTGCGTGTTGAGTGGCAGAACTCAACGCCGCGCTTAACCTCGGCACCAGAACGAAGCAATGGAAATATAAATTTAAGTAAATATTTCCTCGAGTGGGGATCGAAGCCACAACCAGTCGATTTTACAGTCACACTCGTGCCGCTGCGCCACGACTGGCCTCAATGTTTCTAAATGTTACGCTAATATTTCATCTCCTCGAGTGGGGATAGAACCGACAACCACTCGATTTTACAGTCACACCTCGTGCCGCTGCGCCACGACTGGCCTCAATGTTTCTAAATGTGAACACTAAAGAACGCTACGATTCACCACTACTTTCCTTTAGCCTAAACGACGAAAAATAGCAAAAATAGCAATGATTTATCATCACTTTAGAAAAGAATACCATTTTACAGAATACATGACTTGAAGTCTCTGAATATATGTAGTTGTCAGTGAATAGAAAATTTGGGCATACGTCACGTCAGCAATCACTTACGTTACTACGAATATACAAGAGTAGCGCTTTGCGACTTCAGTGAACAATATCATTTCAGTGTATCACCTGGATGCATGTAGTCGAGCATTTGTTACTAAAAACGAATTAATATGTGGTTGGCAGATGCACCGTTTGTATATGCGCAGTTTATTCTTATAAAAATACTTGTTTATATTTATGGTATAAATATTTTGTTGTTATTATTATCAGGTTCACGCTGTATCCCGCACACAGGAGGGCAGGCAGACGGAACCTAGTGTTAAGACACTCTGCTCCCCATTTACCGCCAACATTTTATTATTAATAAGTGATAAATATTTTTATTTTTTTAATAATTGATTAAGGTCAACAAAGGTTAGAGTTTTATTATAGGAATAATTGTAATTTATATATATCACAACTATATCACTATTTATTTTTTATTGTTGCAACTTGCGATGAAAAGTTAAACTAAATAAGTTCTACAACACATAAATAGTATTATTAATATATATTATATTTTGACCCATAACTTGATTTTTTTTTCAAAAAAATGTAGACTGCATTGCAATTCAATGTGTAATAGACCATTTTAAGAGGTACGTACTCGTACGTACGTGGGCGAGTGCTTCTTATATACGTATATTCGTATAGCTTTTAATTTTTATTATATTGTACGTTCAACCATATTTTGATTTATCTACAGAATTTAAAATTAAATAAAAAAAAAAAATTAAACCACTTTTACGCTGAATCCCGCACACACCAGAGTAGGCATCCAGATAAACTCCATTCCCTATTTTCCGCTTAATTCAAGAGGCATTGCGTGTTAATTGACGGAACTCAACGCTGCGCTTTGCCTCAACACCGGAGCGAAGAAATGAAAATATAACTTCCTCGAGTTCGTATCCCCACAACCAGTCGCGTTTACAGTCACACATTTGTTCTCCTGCGCCACGACTGGCTTCTCTATATAATACGTTTAAACATATCTTGATTTAGTCATAGAATTAAAATGTAAAAAACTTTACATTTTTCTATGAGCTATGACGCAATATCGTAATTATCACGCCTTGTTAAAAGGTTCAACCATGAGTAAAAGTACCCTCTCTTCAAGTAGAATGAGTCTCATTCGTTTTAATTCAGTTCCCTCTCAGCCGTTTAAAAATGTTACCCTCGGAGTCTCTATGAAACGGTATCTTTGAAATGCAAACCCAATGTTTTAAATTTATACACCTAATACAGCTTTTTACTAAAAATTCAAAGTTAATTTTACATAGGCCGGTCTTGAGGCCGGTCGTGGCGCAGCGGCACAAGGTGTGACTGTAAAATCGACTGGTTGTGGGTTCGGTCCCCACTCGAGGAGATCAAATATTTACTTAAATTTATATTTCCATTTCTTCGCTCTGGTGTCGAGGTTAAGCGCGGCGTTGAGCTCTGCCACTCAACACACAACACAGTGGGGAACAGGAGTGTTAACACTAGGTTCCCTCTGCCTACCGTGCTGTGTGCGGGATACAGCGTGAAGCTGATTTTTTTTTTTATTTTACATAGAAATAGTTCAACTATTTTATATCTGTATAGAATATAAAATAATAGATTATTTTGACATTCTCGTATATTACATCATGTAAAAATAATCCGAAAAAGAAAATAATACGTAAAAATGTGTTTTAAACAGCAGCACCGTATTCATGATGGCAGTGCCCGAGACTTTACGACATTTCATTTACAAGGTGCATTTTCGTCATTTAATATTTTATTCCAACAAAATATTTCCGTCTGCTATGGCGCTCGGTGTTTTATACCTCAGCGTAGGTCGGAACGCGAGCAGCCGGAAATGAGGGCACTCTAGTGAGCGAATATTTTAAACTTTCAGGGGATGCAACTAATTAACAAATGCAGGCATTCATCCGTTCGGTTCATTTAAATTTGCTTAACCCGATATCGGTCTGACGTTCGAATCTCTCTCTCTCTCTCTCTCTCTCTCTCTCTCTCTCTCTAGACTCAGTTCTCTTCTGTAACATTGAAATTTTGATGTTTGATGTTAAACAGAATGTTCGTTATACAGTTTTCCAATTTCCACTTTGTTTTAATGACTAGTGAAGTTGTTAATATCTAAAAATATTGCTCAGCAGATTTAGTTCCTTCAGAAATATTTTAGTAGATTGTATGTTGATGCTATATTTTATTTATTATTTTACAATCGAAGCTATTTTTGCAAAAACGATTTATTTTCTCTACGAAGTTATATATAAATCTATATATATAAAAGGACATGTACCTGACTGACTGAGGTAAGACGCACGCACAGCCGTAACCGCTGTGCGTAGAAACGTGAAATTTAAGAAGGGATTTTGAAAAATTTTAACTGTAAAGGCATGAATTAGGTTGAAAGTTTGTATGATTTTTTTTTAAATCGGTACCGATTTGTATAAAATTTGAAATTCAGACTCTTAAAAACATTTCATTAAACACGTGTTTCATGGTTTTTAGAATTCACCCCCTAAGAGTGCAAATAAGGGGTTAAAAGTTTGTATGGAAAAATCTTTAAATCGCCACCGATTTTTATAAAAAAATAAATTCAGACTGTTAAAAATATTTTATTGGACACGTGTTTTGTGGTTTTTTTAGAATTCACCCCTAAGGGTGCAAATAAGCGGGCGAAGCCGCGAATGCCCACTAGTGATAAATAAAACAATGTCAAATATTAATTATTCCACATCGCACGTCGTCACGATGCAGTTGGAGCGCGTCGATCTAACACTATTGAACGCGATATTTGTACGTTGAAGTTATTTGCTGTCAATTTCTATTAAAAAAGTAATTTTCGTAGACTAAAACTACTACTACTACTTTTCGTACTAGATTTTGTATACATTTTTTTTGCATTAAACATTTATATTTTATTATAAATATAATTTTATTCTGAAAATGAAATAAAGTAAAATTTATAAATGTATTAAAGATACATCTTAATATAGAATTTTATTTCTAGAACCAAGGACTTGGTTCTAGAAATAGGGGTTTATTTGGAAACCTGTAAGCTCACCTCATTAAAATAAATTTCCACTAAAGAGCTAGGAGCTATTTGGATCTGGCCATTCATAGATATGAGCTTTTGTATTCTACAGCTTCGGGTTATCGATGGCGTCCTCTTTATATTATATTTCATTAAGCTTTCTAAATTATATTAAATTGTTAGATTTAGTATATATAGGCCGATTTTTGTGGTGCAAATGATATAGATCAAATTATTAATAATGCTGATAAAAGAAGAGTGAGGATAAGCTTATTAAGAATTTTAAGTTTATTTGCGAGACTTTTGACGTACCTACGAGAGTATTTTTTTATTACAATAATATTTGCTTAAGAATAAAATGAGCCTTATTTTTAAAGTTTTAAAGGTTTTATTTTTATATATAGGATATTCTTATAAATATGCTATACATGTAAAAATTTACTATTTACTATCTAAGCGGTAGCAAATATATACTTCTGACTTTAATTTACAATTATATATTAAAAAGATGTATTGTTTATATTGATAATATAATACCTCTTTGTGCACTTCGCGCCAACCAAATTACGGCTATAGTCATTGACACTTATATTTGTATGTAAGAATATGAAATTAATATTAAACATAGCTCAAAGACGGGATGTAGAGTACCGCTACTCTTACTTTTTTAACGCTAGAGATACGTGAAAATGCTTACTTTCCACATTCTTTATTTCGATGAAAAAATATGTTTAAAAGTGACCCTTTTGAAATCATTATGACTCAGTGTGAGATGCCTACACTGCTGCTTAGTTGAGTCTCAGTTCAATCCCCTCATTTAGTTAGTAGATTTATCAACAAAAAAATATAAAAGAAATCATTCAAAAGCAACAGCAGTGTCTGACACTGTAAACGCGATGGTTGTTATTTCTATTTTCCTTACTCTGGCAACGTGACAAAAGGTGGAGTTAAGTTCTACCCAACGGCTCGCAATATCTTAAAAATCAGGAGGAAAGTGGGAAACGGAGTGTCTTAACACTAGATTTGTCTCTATACTCTACAACACGCGGCTTATAGCATGAAACTGAAAAAAAATACTTAATAAACTAAGCAAAAGTTTTCCTAGTATAAAATATTTTATATTTCACAAAATAATTACTGCGAAAACATCGTACGCGAGTTTGAGTGTTGTGATTAAATAAAGTAAAGCCGCTTTATTATCTCAGCCAAATATTATGTAGAATTTTGTTTACCGTCGTACTTCATATGTACTTACGGATATCTTGTTTTTCTTTATTTTAAATTTTCATCGATTAAAGTTATCTACTCGAGTTTTCAATTGAAACAAAAATTGAGATTTCTTGAGAGAGAATAATAGTCAAAACATGTATTTTTATTGTTTTAATACATCTAATAATATTTTTTTACGTAAAAAAACAACCGGTCAAATGTGAATCCGATTCGCATACCGAGGGTTCCGTACCAATTTCTGCATTGTATGTCAATGGGAAGTACAATTTGAAGAAGACAAACTTAAGTTTGCGGACGTATGCACCCATTTTATATGAAATGAACTAGAATTATAAGTTTGTAAAGAGGTATGTAGAGACCGTAGCATTTGGCGCCATGTTCTCTCTGACTACTCCGCTAGAGACACAGCGTGAACCTTTTTATAAATATAGGTCCACGGGACGTATCCTGTAGATTTTGATTCCCTTGCGAGTTTCAAAAATTTGCGGCATACACGGCTGTAACTTTTTAAGTTTGATTTTTTCACAACTCCAAAGGACAGTACATCCTGAGTATTTGATACAAATTTCAACTTTATACCTCTACACGTTCCTGAGAAAAAGGGTTTTGACACACGGAAGGATAGACGGACTACAAAGTGATCCTATAATAGTACTATTTTACCTTTCAAGGTACGGAACCCTACAAATGAAATTAAATAAACAAGCTGAGTAAATAAAATCTGATATTTCATTGAAACTAAAAACCAAGATGTTACCTTAATTTGTAACTGGAGGCAATGTTATTATAAATACCAAAGACATCTTCATCTTTATTTGACAGTTCCATGATGAGATGAGATCGTAACGGATATTACGAACGTCAAATATCAATCTAGTCTTTAGCAACAACGACGTCATGGGGTGACATTGCCTGAATAGTCGCTCGTTCTTTTAAAAGTTATTCATCAAAGCCTCCATATCAACATGTATATATAAATTTATTAAGAATATGTATATAAATTTAAATCCTGAAACCCCTAGGTATAAAAAGAGAAAAATCGGAAATATTTTTGTCGCTCTTTTAAACTACTAAGAAGTGTAGTTTTAATGTCTTTTTTCAAAATGTCAAAAGGGCAGTTATTTATGCGTTTTTAAACGCAATTAAACGTATGTAATCGAAAATTGCCCTTGTTAGTAGTACAAAACATCAATAAAAGATTCTTGCAATTTTTCACTTTCGGTATTTTACCTTAAAAACTACTCGAGCTTTGTGTTTATAAAATAATAATATTAGAATAAACTTTATGTTGACCTACATAGTTCCTCCCCAATTAAAAGTTTTTAACATATATGTAGCCTATGTACAAATAGGGACTGTGTGAGATCTTTCTATAACTACAACGTACACAAATAATTTGAAATGTTTACAATAATAAATAATATTCTATATTTTGAATGTTATATATTTTTTTATATTAAAGGTTTTAATAATATTATTACATTAATTATCCCTTAAAAAAATCTGAGTATGTTGCCATATTAAGCAATACAATTACTATATGTTTCTTTTTCAATATATAATTTGTTTCTACCGTCATGCTGTATTCCACACGCAGTATCTTAGGCCGAGGGAACCTAGTTATGACTCCGTTTCTCATTTTCCGCTAAATTTTGGAAACATCTGCATGATGAGGGGCGGAACTCTGCGCTTTGCCTCGACACCAACGCAAAGAAATGTAAATATTTCATATAAAAATTTTCATTAAAAAAAATTAAGTACCTACACCTAATTATGTCACAAAATATTTGAAAAATAAATATTATATTATATTTAAGAAATATTTAGCAAGAAATTAATTCCCGTCTTTGTAAATTTTGGTTCAAAGCACTTGTCCGGATTTGTAATCCTTCCCTTTTATATAAGTACCAAAACATCATAGACAGAACTTTTGGCGTCTCTGACATCCGTCTTTAGAATTCGTTTCAATGAGTTACACTTTCTATACTAGCACTTAAAATTGAAGGCAACTGACACTATCTATAGTCTATTCATTTTGGCATGAGACAAAATGTAAACAAAGAAATACTGTTTCTAAAAGTTTTATGTAATTCTTTAGTTTCTATTTAATTTGGTCCAGGTCATGTTTTAAAATATAAAATATTCAATATAACAAAAACAAAATAATCATAAAACAATTTTACAATTAACAAGACAATAAACTTAAGAAAAAACAACAAAAGTAAAACGAAATCACAACAGTACTGTCTTATCAACAGTTTGACCGATAGTAAAATGGCGGAACTAATTAAACCGATGACAAAACATCACATTTTATTGTAAATTGTCCGCATTACCCGTGCTCAAAAGATTATTATAATAGTTTATTTTTATAGTATTAAAATGCATTTCAAGTTTGAACAAGTTGGCTTTTGGGTGTTTTGCATCATATTTATGATTCCGTCAAATAGGGTGAATAGAAACATTTTTAGATTTGAATTTTTACAATGTCCCTGGCTTTAAATGGAATGGAATTTGGATGGAATGAGAAGAATTTTAATTTTGGATTATTGTATTTATTTCTTTTTACTTCAAATTTTATAAAATTACACATTTTACATGTGCAATTGTACAATTTTTTAAAATATAATTATATAAATCATTTCATCAATATCCACAAGTTTACCGTACTATTCCGTTTATACACTTTATATGTAATTTACCAAATAGCTAGTATTAAAATAAATCAATGAACACTACAAAACAATTAAGAAACAGCAACAGCAACATTAAGTGCACGCAATACAATAAAACAAAATTACATTCATCATTAACAACAGTGGCAACAGACGCGACGAAAGAGACACAAAATACGTCGCTCTAAATACGTGAGTACACGTTCAATAATAGATTGTGAATTTCTAAAGCTATTTCTGTAAATCGGAGTCGGAGTTTGATGCCAGCTGGCGGGGCGGGGGTGGCGTCTCAACTCACCGGGCAATAATATTGCCAAAATAATAACATAGAATACAACAGAACGCTGTTTTCCCTCGTTAGGGCTGCTCTTACACGAAATTTATGAACAAATAAAAGTCTCTTTACGTCTCGTGGACGATAGTTAAGAGATAATTAAGCCCTACAACTCCTTGCATTATTTATTTAGAAGTGAAGTCGAAGAAAACTCGAGCTAGCAGTAATTGCTAGAATTTAAACGTTCAACTGAGTAAAGACGAATAGATAAAATAAGTACTTTTCCGTGGATAAATATATTACATAATAGATATTTTTGAAAAATAAATATATTATATATAATAGATACTTTTTAGTAAATATAATTTTGACCCTCATAGACTAAACTGAAAACTTTACTTTATAACGCAAGTTAAGTTAAATTATGCTGTATCCCACACACTGAAGGGTAGGCAGAGGGAACCTACTGTTAAGACACTCCGTTCCCCACTTTCTGCCGAATTCTGGAGGCATTGCGTGTTGAGTAGCAGAACTCAACGCCACGCTTTGCCTCGACACCAGAGCGAAAAATTGGAAATGTAAATTTAAGTAAATATTTCATCTCCTCGAGTGGGGATCGAACCCACAACCAGTCGATTTTACAGTCACACTTTGTACCGCTGCGCCACGACTGTCCTCAATAGTAGTTAAATAATACATACATATGTAATGAACCATTTTTTTTTTGAGTTTTAGAAACTTCCATTATGATTTTCTGCCATTCTAAATACTGAAAACACCAGCCAGTTGAACCCAGTTGTGACGCAGGGGCACAAGCCTGGAAGTGTAAATGAGACAGCGTAAAGCTAATAAGAAAATAGAAAACTCTAAGTTACAGGAGACCAAGAGTGTCTCTCAGAAATCCCTTTTGTGATTAAACGTCATTTGTTACGCTTCTGCAAAACCCTGAATTATTACGCTACAGACAGCTTGTTATCGCTTATTTACAAGCACTTAGTTATTCTAACTAAAATACACTTTCATATTATGTTTTATAAATTGAAATTATGATGCAGAAGATTGTCGATTATTAAGTAGTCTACTTTACATGTAAATGAAAATAAATAAATCAGCTTCACGCTGTATCCCGCATACAGCAGGGTAGGCAGAGGGAACCTAGTGTAAGATACTCTGTTCCCCACTTTCTGCCGAACTCTGGAGGCATTGCGTGTTAAGTGACAGAACTCAACGCCGCGCTTTGCCTCGACACCAGAGCGAAGAAATGAATATATACATTTAAGTAAATATTTCATCTCCTCGAGTGGCGATCGAACCCACAACCAGTCGGTTTTACATCCACACTTTGTGCCGCTGCGCCACGACTGACCTCTACATGTACTTTGTTATATTAGTTGAAAATATTTATTTAACATATAATCTGGTTAGATTGAAAATGTGGTTAAACACCAATTAAAATAATTGAAATTTCAAAAATTTAAAATTACAATTAATGCTTTTATCAATAATGACAAAGGAGTAAACAATATTTTAGTTTAAGTAAGCTTTGTAACAACCATAGTACACTCCCAACTTTACTACGGCTAGACAAAGATTAAGCATCGTAACGTTCAGTCATTTATCTCAGAGTCCAGCTATCTCAATAGATCAATAAAGTTTACAATTGTACTACGAAAATATTTACAATGAGCCCTCGATATTGTATATTTAAATTCAAAATTAAATCCAATTAAATCAGTTTCCCGGTATATCCCGCACGCATTACAGTAGGCAAAGGGAGTCTTGTGTTAAGACACTCCGTTCCCCACTTTCCGCAGATTTTTTCGAGGCATTACGTATTGAATGGCGGAATTCAACGCCGACTTTTTGGCTTGTTGGCACAGCGAAGAAATGTATGATTATTTTTTAATATTTTAAGAAAAAATATTTCATTCCTCCGAGCGGAGATCGAACTCACAACCGTCTCGTTACAATCCCACCCTTTCACCACGACGGCCTCGAAACTTACAATTGTGCTACGAAAATATTTATAGAAAGCCGTAGCCCTGGATATTGTACTATTAAATTGATGGTGCCCAAAGCTTAATAGCTGGGCAGGTGCACATGACATCGCATCGCAATCTATTTATTGCATTAACTTTGATGAGACCTACGTACGCTTTGTGACCGGTCGCACCACCTACGTAGCTATATTGGGATTAGCTGTCCCCATACAAACAATTGCCTGTTTTGTGATTGCGTAGTGTAAAATGCGACTAGGATATAAGTTATTTTGATAACATGAAAAAGAAAAATAATTTACTAAAATATAATATAAATGTTTGGACGATAAAAGTTCATTATTTACAAGATGTGCTCTAAATTGTTTTTATTTATTTAATTGTCTTTTATTACAGAATTTTTATACATTTTACATATTTTCGTTTACAAATAGGCCTTATATATGTATTTAGAATTTGTGACGTCGCTGAAGGTAGTGACTTTATTATGACTGCATGTTTTTTTTAAAGTTAAAGATTATTTTTTATAAATAAACGTTCTAGACAGTTTTGTAATTTTTATTTCAACATTCAATATATAAAACCTAGTTTTGTACAAATTTTTAAATTAAAAAGATTCATATTAAAATAGTATTACAGATATTTTTGAATTCATAGAAAGGACAAATGCGACAGAGATTCCTCATACACAACATTCTTGATTTCAGAACTTTATGTATATATGTATAAATTTTAAATGCCTTAAATTTTGTATATAATAGATTATTTTTTTTTATATAATAGAAATATTATACATATAAGCTACACTAACTTGCTAATTATCCTAAAGTAATGTTATCTAATGTTAAAAAAAATCGCTTTCTAAAATATAAAAAAGCGGAGAACGTAGTGTCTTATCACTACGTTCTCTCCCTGCCCTGCTGTGTGCACTATACAGCGTGAAGCTGATTTATTAAATAATCATATATCAAAGAACCCCTAGTGGTTAGTCGTAGTAGTCAGTTTGTTATTGGATTTCTAACATTCTAGGTGATGATAGTAAACGCGTGAGTGTTGACGTACATCATTCCTTGCAACGCTTGCCAGACGCAAAATGGAGCGGCGCTGGGCCTTTTGTGCTTGTAGGCTTTGTGAAGTAAGCTTCCTACCGACGCATCTGCACGATGATGAAACTTGCCAGACACCGCTTTTAAGCTCGCTTTATGTCTCGAATTAAAACTTTACAGGAGGAAATTAAAAGTCGGAAAAACGTCCCCCGTGACATTCGTCATCTGCCTCCGCGGCACGTGGGAACCATTGTTCTCTATGTATACGTACTCACCATACATGCTTACCATACGCTGGAACTATGTTGTTAGAAATTAATCACCTAATATATTATGGAATACATTTTTTTTTTTACTTTATGATTTTTTTTTGTTTTTTATTTATTATTAAAAATATATATATCAAGAGTAACTTTAAGTACAACTTACATATAGAACACTTGTATTAAATCAAATATCATAAAACATATATATTTTAAAATTTGTTGCTGTGGTATTATTTTTTGAACATTTTTGTAGTGTACTTCAAAATATATTTATATATATAACTATTTTGAGGTATACTTTCAAAATATACAAGCACAGATTTTAATTGTATATAGGTGTATACAAATATTAGTAAATGTATTGATATTTATGTATGACAAATGAATAATATACAATGAAAAATAATAATTACTTTACATAAAATAAAAGTAATACGATGCTACAAAATCTAAAAATAGAAATGATTAACCACACAAATTATAAAATATATTACTAAAAGTTAATGTCTTAATCCACTCTTAACTTTTACACTCTTAAATTCATGTGATACAATAGTAAATTGACATTAATATATATTATATAAAGGAAAGCAAACGTCAACTTAATTTTCGTTAGCTGCTCCGGCCATTTTTCTCTATTCGAAACCTCTAAAACTCATTAAAAGTTTCAGAGCAAACTATTCTAGATGGAAACTATTATTTGGGCAAAAACATTACAGTAATTACCGAAGTACATTTTGTTTTAGAATCATAGAACATTATATAAGATTTATAATAAGATGAATGAAGCATTGTCTAAAATTTCATTACACTTTAGATAAAGACAAATAAACAATGTATATACTATTGTAGAAATAGCAACAATAAGGAAAACCTTATTTAATTTTATTACGTCTGTGTAAAACGGCACGCTTTTATTCTATTTCCTATTCTCCACTGATTTTTCTTCCATTTTAAGATTACACCTATTGTTCAGTCACTCAGGGAATCACGTTTCTAACAGTTAACCCCCGCTAGGGGACGCGGGTAACCTGAGTTGGACCGTCTCCTATTTATAAAACGGTTCGGTTCATTTCAGTCTTGTCGGGAGAGGAATGACATACTAGATCATTGAAATAGGTGACACCCAGAAGTCGAGAAAGCCGAGCCACGTCATTTATCTTGTTTTCAATTACAAATAAATATTAAAACTCTTTGATAAAATACTCATCAGAATTATGCTATAATTTTCTTATTCAATAAAAAATATCATTTGATCTGTCTTATTATTAGTACACACATACCTATCACATTAGTATGTACTTACTTACATTATTATCTTTTAAATTTATATGTTAGTTACTATACTCGCTCCAGTCTGTTTCAAAGGTATCATTGTCACAGATAATTAAATATGTATTTGTTTAAAATTGATTTAAAAAAAATAAGTCCCGCTGAGTTTCTTGCGCCGGTTCTTTTCAGGTGTGAGGCATTAACTGGCGTTAACTTATTTGACGTTCAAAAAATGAAGCATATAACTTCTTACTTTGAATAAAATTGTTTGAATTTGAATTTTGAATTATAATATACACATGTACATGTAGTTACATGCATGTACCTACATTGTACGTAATACGCACATACACACATATATCTGTACAAATCTGAATACACGACCGAACATTAACGAGATTTCACTTTGTTTCTTCTCATTCCACCACATAATATTGTTTCTCGGTTTCGATTGTGAATAATTGATACAGGTAAATATATTACAATATATATATGTATATATATATTATATTCCAAAGAAAGCCGCAAACGTATTCAACTAGCAGTATATAGTGTTTAATTATTAACAAGCCCAAGACGGGTCAGATTCGAAACGCCGTTAGACCGGTGGTGTAATTAATTTCGTATTCAAATATTGGTTTGTTAACTCTACGGGCTAACCTGTCATTGTAATGTTATGACAGCCATGGCTTGTTACCCCGTAACGTGGAGTGTTCATTAATTTTGTTGTTCATATGATATTTTAAAACGAGGACTTTAGATCGGTGGGTAATAATAAATTTGGATAATAGAAATACAGTGTAAACTATTCTCTTATGGAAAAAAATGTAATATTTTTTTTTTGGTCTCAGACATATCGTTTTCCAGTCAAGTAACAAGGGAAAGAGACATGTTTAGCACACGTCATACCCGTCACCATAGAATATAATCTGTTATATCTAATATACCCAATAGTTGAACTGAAATTATCTAGTTCTGTACAATACAATTTATAAATTCTGGTAATCTTGAAGAAAGATAACCTTTACCATCAAATGTAAATAAAAGAAACATATTACCTAGAAATATAACTGTGAAATATAACTGTAAAAAAAACTTGCTATGAGTCGGACTCGCCCACCGAGGGTTCCGTATCAATTTCAGGATTGTAGGTCGTTGATCTTTTACGGTAGAAGAACTTATACAAGTCGACCAACTTCATTTTGCGAATGTATGCACTCACTTTATATAAAATTAACTACAAATATAAATTTGATTTTTTTTTCTTATTATTATTTTTTTATTTCAGATTTTTCTTTTATTTCTATTGTAAATTCTTACTTCTAGCCAAATTTCATAACTATAGATCAGCAGATAGTACCCTATAGATTTTGATTACGCGGCGAATCTCATACAAAATGCAACTTTATCTTTTGATTGTATTGACTTAAAAGATTTATTTTTTTTCTACTCCAAGGGAATTGTATATTAGATAGATAATAATATGACGATGATGCCATGTGATCTTGAAATAAATATACTCTTGAAAGGCGGAGAGACGGTCAACAAAGTAATCCTATAAGAGTTCATTTTGAGGTTCGGGACCCTAAAAGAAATGTATCGCTTCATCAGTTTTAACATAATAATTTTGACACTCTGGAAGCCTGCTAAATAAAATCCGTTACCTTTTAGCGTATATACGTAAGATAATTAATAAAAGAAAAGAAAATGCCTAAAGAGCTAAATAGAAATATTTATTTCCAAAAAATAAGATTTTTCGACAGTAAATCAATTTATTTTATTTAGTGCGAGTTTTCTGTTTCATTTTTATAATTTGTCAACATCACCGCCGAAAGAGCGACGCCATCAAGAGTGGTCAGCAAACAGACTAAAAAGTAACGCTAAGTGATTTGTCGTGTCGCGGTCAATTGCTCTGCGCTCAAATACTTCACACTTCTTGAATAGCTTTTACACAAACCTATCATTCGAACCACTTGGAATTTAGAATATTATAAGTACATACTTATCTCTACATAAAAACTTTTCAAATAAAATTGTAGAGTTTGTCTGTGATTTCAAAATAATCGTATTTATTTTAGTGAATATATAAACTAAATCAGCTTCACGCTGTATCCCGCACACAGCAGGGTAAGCAGAGGGAACCTAGTGTTAAGACACTCCGTTCCCCACTTTCTGCCGAATTCTGGAAGCACTGCGTGTTACAGTGTTGGCGGAACTCAACGCCGCGTTTTTGCCTCGACACCAGAGCGAAGAAATGGAAATATAAATTTAAGTATATATTTCATCCCCTCGAGTAAGGATCGAACCCACAACCAGCGGTTTTACAGTCACACTCTGTGCCCCTGCGCCACGGCTGCCCTCAAGTAGTGAATATATTTATTTACAAATTACCAAAACGCAAACAAACAAATTTAATTCTTTTGTCTTCTTTCTGTTTCTCCGGAACTGCTCAACCGATTTTTATGGATTTGACACTTATAGATAGAAGGTATTGTAGAGAACCATGAACGCTACTTTTATCACGAAATTCCAACGGTGTCGGTATTTCTGCAGCAAAAATCGCGTTTGGCGTGCGCTCGTACCTGCCGCCTACCTAGATAGATAAGGAATATTTTTTTTTTCTAACACTACATATCTTGCGAGAAATTCAAATGAAATCTCAAAAGATTTATTTTGCAAATTACTTAGTGTATGACGTTAACCATACTAAAATAATCAAAAGAGTAAGGTGCGCGGGGACCGCTGGTATATTAATATACTAATAAGATTTAATTTTATTTTTTAAGTTTTATCCCGCACATAGCAGAGTAGGCCGAACGAACTTGAGAAACTATTGCTAAAAGACTCTGTTTCCCATTTACCGCCGAAATCTGGAGGCATTGTGTATTTAGTGGCGGAACTCAACGCCGCACTTAACATCGTCACCAGAGCGAAAAAATGTAAATATAAAATATTCAATTTTGCTCCGAACAATACGTATAAATTATTTTTTTTACGTATCATACAACATGCAGCAGACTAGAGGAACCACTTGTAAATATAGTTCATATTTATAAAATGTTCATACTTCATCTTTTTCTTAGCTGTATTTCGCATATAATGGTGGAGTCAGCTTTTTCCACTAACTTAAAAAAAAGGAAGTCTTTTTCTCCATTCCATTACCATTAGGATAGAGCGAAATGGTGCCTTGTTCTAGTCATCGTCGTCAGTAAATTTGCACTATATCTCTCAACCTGGCTCAATAGACTTGCAATATGTATATATTATATTGAGGCCAGTCGTGGCGCAGGAGCACAAAGTATGACTGTAAAAGTGGCTGAAGACTGGTTGTGGGTTCGATACCCACTCGAGGAAATGAAATATTTATTAACATTTATATTTTCATTTCTTCGCTCTGGTGTCGAGGCAAAACGTGGTCTTGAGTTCCGCCACTCAACACGCAATGCCTCCAAAACTCGGCGGAAAGTGGGTAACGGAGTCTTGACACTAGATTCCCTTTGCCTACCCTGCTGTATGCGAGATACAGCGTGAAGCTAATAATAATAATAATAATTAAAAAATATTTTTGTCAATTAATCAAATTGTAGCAACATAAACCCAAAGTAAATATTTAAATAATTATAAATTTATATACTTACTAAACAATTTGTAGTATGTAGATATCTGTTGAACGCAAACATTATTTCTTTCCTTGATAAGCAAAACGGCCACCAACAAAGAAAAACGGATAATTATGTTCAAAGAAATTTTAATGAACACCATCCGTCTCATAATTGGATTTTATTGTGATAATATAAGTTGTAGGTTATAAAGTGCAAATAATCATGAAAATTCTTAATATAAAATTCCACCTGCATAAAGAAAAATGTACCTAGACCATACAATATAGAAATAAAAATAGCTTGTATTTCTCCAATAAGCAATAATATTATCGCCAGCATCGTATCAATATATCAAACTAAAATTTTATTCAACATATTTAGACATATATCGCAATTAAATAGTTAAAGGATACAAATAGAATTTTCTCTACAGCGAACATCAAAGCTATCTCAAAGGCGCCTGCTTCGCATATAAATTGACGAATTTGCCTCCATTTACACCTTCATGTCATCGAGGCAGACAAACTTCGTTAGTAATTTATAATCGCTTCGCTTTATACACGTGGATGCTTTCAATTTTACATGCTGAAATTTCAATTACAAGGTAGTAGCGACCGTGGGCTGTCGTCAGATCTACAAAAATAATCCAAAAATGTTAAATAGATGATTTCATCAAAATTTCCTTATGGTGGATCCTTACTCAAAATTCTCCTTTACTTTGATCTTTTGCAAAATCTCTTCGGTGTTTCTCACAAATATATTTATAAAATCCTCTCAAACGTTAATGGATTAATTCAGTATAAGCTCTACGATGTTTTATAAAACTAAATGCTTCTATTTTTTTGCTTCGAAATAAAGGTCTGTATTGAATTTATTGCTTTGTATTGTCGCTAACAGAGAATAAACTATTTTTTATTCGCCTTTAAATATCAGGTTAAAAATGTCAATATTTATTTAGGTACCTATAAATGTCAATTTGTTTTTAGATTTTATTTAATGTTCTATCCTATATTGGCGTATATAGAGATAAAAATTTCTTAATTCATGTAAAATAAAACTTTTGAAATGTCCGTTTTACGTCGCTTTAAAAATGGAATAAAGCACAGTACTCAGTTCTACGCCCAATTTACGTACATATACAATTTATGTATATATTAACATACATAAATATCAAGTATGTATGTTTCGTTCGTGGAGCAATTATGATGGATTTATTAACAACTATAGTTATCTCACAATGTGGGTTCTGTGACGTTACACGTTGACTACACTATTCTTGAATGTCCACAACAGAATCACCTTAATCTCGTTAATAGATATATATTAAAACGTATATATATACTGATTTTTTAATGTTTTTATTTCCTACGCAACAGAATTGTACTGTAAATTTATTGTTGTCTATATCGTGTATCTGGTTGAGATGTCGTAGTTCCCAAATACAGTAAAGGGACGAATCGATTTTAATTTTGATTTATTTGTTTTAAAGGGCTTTAATTAAAAAAAAAATCTAACGAAATCCAGTATTTAGAAGTTTCATTTTATGAAAGGTTTTTTTAAACTTAAACCTAACAGTATTTATTATAAATACAACATCATATTTCAGAATCGCCTCCACAAAGTGTAGTGAAAGTTGTGAGGAATTGAAGCAACTATTCGGATGTTTCGCAGTTAGTTCTAACTTCACACAGATTTCGCGTATAATCCTACATCAACTCTAGGAAACTGGGCTCAGCGATTCACTTATTTCATACACACAGAATATATTACATGTTAGAAGGAATCATATGTCGTAATCGACTGCTTTTGTCAACATTCAGGTAAATACATAGGTAGATAGAAAATCACCGTCTTATAAAATATATTTAAAGGATTTGTTTTGCAAAAGAAATCTTTTTATCGGGAAAAGACCTGTTGCAGATATGAATAAATAAAAAATAAAATAATGACAACGAACTATTAAAATACAATGTTAGTAATTCAATATTTAACGTGAGACACAACACAATATTTAATGTATATAAAAATGTTCAGAGAAGAAAACTTAAAATCTTTATTAAATGACTTTAAAAATAATATTGCTATTTTATAACACATCGGTTTAAAAAAAATTGATGAATTATACATATTAAAGAATTTTTTTATACTATAATATAATATTATACGATTACAAACTAAAGCTTGGTTGTGGGTTTCGTCCAGCGTTGACAGATTTTGTCTAGGGAAAAAGCGGGACATTTATCTGAACTACCGGTAGTTTATTACAAAAAATAAAATTATTAAAAAGGAATTATCTAAGTGCGTGAAATAATTTACGAAAAATGGAACCATTTCTGGCCCGTTCGAGGCAGTTAAATTTTGGGCAAAAAATTGGGACGCCCCGCCAATATTGGGACGTCTGGCAAAGCCAATTTCGTCACATTTGTAGACATAATCCAGTGTCCAATAATATAGTTTATTGATTAAGGACGAAAAACAACATCAACAACATTAAGTTCTCTACATTTACCCACCCTATTTTCAGCGTGACAAAATATAAAGCTAAAAAACACAAAAGTTATTTTTAAAGGACTTTATTTCCGAATTTAGTACTAAGAAATTACAAAAAATCCTAGTATTTATTTAATATAAATAATAAATAGGCAACAAGAAGCAACAACTTTCTTAAGACATAAATAAATTGAATCAATCGTTTAAAATTTGTGAAAAACGTGTTCAAGTAGCAAGCCGTGCTGGCTCATAACAAGATGGTTTCGTCAAAGCGGCCTTCGAAAAATCTGCCTATTTTTGTTATCTAATTATTACACCCTACCTGGTTCACCATTGAGAGTGTTCGAGATCTTTCTAATATATTTTAGCACATTTTTCGTTGGAAATACCATTGAAACGCACAAATGTAATATTCATAAATATTAAAGATATACCATCAAATCAAATCAGCTTCACGCTGTATCCCGCACGCAGCAAGGTAGGCAGATGGAACCTAGTGTTGAGTTCCCTACTTTCTGCCGAATTCTGGAGGCATTGCGTGTTGAGTGGCAGAACTCAACGACGCGCTTAGCCTCGATACCAGAGCGAAGAAAATAAAATATATATGTAAATAAATATTTAATTTCCTCGAGTGGGAATCGAATCCACAACCAGTTGATTTAACACTCACATTTTATGCCTCTGTGCCACGACTAGCCTCTTAATAAGAAAACAATGGAGTAATTAAAAAATCTATTTTTAGATAATATAAAATATTTCGATGAACCGATAGAGATTTCAATTTCCTTTAGTCACGTGCACGGGGATATCAGATCAAGCGGTTGGCTCAGTCGGTAATGAGCGGGCGGATGGCAATTTTGCTAGATGGGCTTTTGGTTACCTACTCGAGTTTGTTTTCACGTCAACGCTTTTTTAATATGGATCTTGTAAAATGGGCTATAAAAATACATTTAGTTAAGCTTTAAAAAAGCCCTTTCTGTTTGTGGTCTTTATTGTTTATTGATGACAAAATATCGACGAGGCTCACGGCTTTATTTGGAGTGGAATTGTTTATATTAAAATATGTGATTACTCAGAGGTATAAAAAATATGTTTTATTCTTTTTTGATATTGGATTGAGGCCAGTCGTGGCGCAGCGGCACAAAGTGTGACTGTAAAACCGACTGGTTGTGGGTTCGATCCCCACTCGAGGAGATGAAACATTTACTTAAATTATATTTTCATTTCTTTGCTCTGGTGTCGAGGTTAAGCGCGGCGTTGAGTTCTGCCACTCAACACGCAATGCCTCCAGAATTCGGCAGAAAGTGGGGAATGGAGTGTCTTAACACTAGGTTCCCTCTGCCTACCCTGCTTGTGCGGGATACAGCGTGAAGCTGATTTGATTTGATTTTTTTTTTATAATTTTATAAGCTTGTTTTACTTTTAAAGACTTTTTAGACTGACGATATTGTGATATAAAAACTTAAAACCCTCCATATAATCAACATTTAAAACTATAGTTATCTCTAAACGATTTATTATTATCAACTTAACTAAAACGATTTTAACTGCAAGGTATATTGCAATAAAATAATATTTGATTTATGTTAGCATAATTTACTGCGCGGCGCATCGCACCGCCTCCCGAGAATAGAGTTAACCTGTTTAAACATGCATCGAACATTATTTTATTCAGAGGTCGGCTATAGTGAAGTCTTCTTCGTAAAATAATAATATAATTTCATATACGATATCAATTTACTTATAAGTTATTGTAGTAGTACTGTCTATGAAGTATAATTTGGTACGGTTTAGTCAAAACTGATTGATTGAAATCATTGAATTGATAAAAAAAAATTCTATATAATATAATAAGCCTATCATTTAATTATAATATGGTATATTATATTAATGACCACCGTTCAGAATATCTCTCTAGATTAAATTTCTTGTAGTTTCTACCTTTTATCATTACTATCATATTTGACGTGACCAAACGTCCCGTTTTGAACAAGACTGTCCTGTTTTTCGGTTGTCGTACAAAATTTAAATTTGATATGTAAATTTAGTCGGTTAAAACAAATTTCTCCGTGAAAAAATAATAATAAACAAAAACACCTTTCTAAATAAAACGAAAACCACCCAAATAAAACGAAAGCACATCTCTAAAAGACGAAAATACACTTTTAAAAAAACGAAAGTCACCCTACAATATCCCGTTTTCGCCGACCAAAAGATGGTCACACTAGTCATATTGCAAATTTGCCATGATAGTGGTCTACACCTGCACTACATTAACCAAAGTAGTCGAGTGCCGGTAAGATATGGAATCTTATATATTTTATAAGGTATTTTATCAAAATACTCTATCTTGTTGTAAAAAAACAGATCTTTTAGACGTTCAAAATATAAAGCTATATTTTACACCATGATTGGGAATACATAGCAAATTGATACAGGTGATAGAGGAGAATTAAATTCCAACAAAATTAAATTCCTGAAATTTCGCCGTTTCAGAGATGTTGGTTGACTTCTATTCAAATAAAATATTTAAATACTATATGTTTGAGAAGATTATTGGTATTTTTATATGTGCGCCTTATTCAATAATGTAAATAAAGCCACCTGAATGATGTGATTTTTTGTGAATTGGATGACAAAGTTTGAAAACGTAAATAAAATGTCACAAGGTATTTATTATTTTCAATTGATATTTTTTTAAAAAATTACATAATATAATTTGGTCCCATTATTGTAAAAATATTCTAATCTTTTTTTTGTTGTCTTCTTTTAATTGACGCCAAATAAATGTAATATCCAGGAGGCGGGGGTTCGAGTCCCGCTACGTTCAAAATTTTATACGTTTTCTAAATGTGGAATAACCTAAGTGTGGAATAACACTTTAAAAATGTAAAAAATGTAATTTTAACAATATTTTTTTAAGATATACGTACTTTACCTTCAAATAAATGAAATTAGAAAGACTATACCTACTACAAGTACCTACTACACTTACAATAATATCTAATATTCCTATAGATCATGTTCTGATTCTTTTCTATTCTTACTCGTGGAACCGGAAAACTGTAACCTCCGGCTTCCAGAAGCTCTGCGGTTTTTATATCCGCCCAAGGAATGATTGCTGCTAATTTACTTCAGAGCTGATGATGGAACGTCGAATAGAATATTGAGTCGAAAGTATTATTTCAGCCATTTATTACCACCTAAACTTGGAATAGCTGAAAACTGCTCTCTAGTCTCTCTGTCGATGGTTGTGAGTTCGATACCTAAACCTATATTGCGACAGTGAATTATTAATTATTTTTAATTTTCCCGTTTTGGTGACACACGACGACGCGTTAAGTTCAATCACTTTATATCACGCCACAATGCATGTTGCAACGTTTTTGAACAACGAGAAAAATGGAGAACATAGTTTGCGTGATAAGACGTGAAGCCAATAAATAAAAAAAATATTCAACTTCAATCACTCATAAAATTGCTGCTTACGAGACTCAAGTATTTACACTCGAAGTAACAAGTTGAGTTACGGCATCAACACAGCGGATGTTTTTGGCAAGTGAAACAAAGCACAAAATAAGAAATTAGGAAAATGATCCCTGAGCCATGCTCGCTGAGCGTTACGTTGCGGAAACGCCACGACACGTTAAGGAAATTGCCTTGTATAATATATTTTTTTATTTATAAGCTCTTATGCCATATATATTTATAGTAACTTTGGTTAATATTTTTAAAGTCTAATTCCACATTAAGGAGCATAAGCTAACGTATGGCTTAGTTGGTTAGAGCGCTTGGACGGTTTCCACAGAGGCGTGGGTTCGAATCCCGCTACGTTCAAATTTTTATACTTTCTAATAAATTTTTTCTTTACTAAATATGGAATTAGGCTTTAAAAATGTTAAAAAATATTAACAAAGTTACTGTATACGTTCAATTTTTTATACGTTTTCTTAAACTATATATACATATACTTTTGATCGCCATTGTAGCGTAGTTGGTATATCCCTAGCTAAAAAAGGTCATGGGTTTGAATCCGACTCTATGCATTGCTCCAATTTGGTTTGCTAAGCTCGTAAAGTTTTCGTGATTGAAATTTCCTTAAAAATTCCCCATATTGCAAGAATAATTAAAAAAATTAAAAACCGATTTCTGGATATACCTACATACAACTCTCACTTAGACACCTTTGTAAGCACCATTGAGAATGATGTACCTAAAATTACAATATACAAAGAACATACTCAACCCAATCCAAATCCAAGACGTAATTCCTGGCAATTAGAGATTTAATGAAACTGTCACGAAATGATGTTTACTAACACACAGAGGCGCCGCCCGCCCGCCCTAGCGCTGAGTGGCCCTATTAATTTTCAGAAAACGTGCCGTGATTAAAACTCGCTGTTGTCTAAATAATTATTTTGTCTAAGTTACTCTTCAATTTAGAAATAAATTACTTAATGTAAAGTGATTTGTGTAGCCGTTTCGTTGTTTCATTATATTGATCTAACCCCTTTGCTGTCTCGCTATGTTTGACGTTTGTTACTTACTGTCGAAATAATCTTTTTTTCATACTGTTTTCCACTTGTAGCAGGGTAGGCAGAGGGAGCCTAGAGTTAAGATACTCCGTTTCTAACATTCCGCCTAATTTTAGAACCGTTGCATGAGTGGCAGAAGTCAACGTCGCGCTTTGACTTCGACACCAGAGCGAAGAAATGAAAATATTTAATTTCCTCGAGTGGGAATCGAATCCAAGACAACACAACCTGTGTTAGCACTAACAATCACACGCACACACACAATAAAAAAATGCTCCAAATCTTCTTTAATTTTTCTGATCATAGTCCAATTTTTGAAATTTTTAACAGTTTTGGGGAGCGGAATGTTTTAACACTAGATAAATGTATCTACTGTATCTGTGAAACTGTTTTTTTTTACTTAAAGTGTACTGTAAAAGCGTAAGTGTTTACTATCCTTGTTAATTAATTTCGAATATAATAAACAAGTTTAATAGCGAGATATTATAAATCTCAGAGTCATAAAATATTATACAGATTCGTTGTGGAATATACCGAAACTTCCGAAAAACTCATTTTGGTGAAATGTTATTCTAAAAACTCATTATCGCCCTAACCGACCGAGCAATCTTATTAATCTTCGGCTTGGAAATTGAAAATCTTGAATATTATGAAACAATTAACACGTTCTCTTCCTGCCCTTCCATCTAATTGGTACTAATCAAAGTAACATTAGAGAACAATATCTATTTAGAAAACGTATAAAAATTTGAACTTAGCGGGACTCGAACCCGCGCCTCCTGGGAACGTACCAGGACCGCTACGTTAAAATTATTATACGTTTTCTAAATAAGTATTTTTCTTTCCTAAGTGTGGAATAACAATTTCAAAAATGTTATAAATATTATAGAACAAGTTCAAAATAATGGACTTTTTTATCAAAGAATATAAAATTGTATCGAATTATAGGATTAAAAATTATTTAAAAATTATTTTTTTATGTGTTTAAATTTTTATTAAAAATATAAACACATAACAAATTAGTATGAACATTTTAAAAGAAAAGAAAATTTATCAGGAATACTATCACAAACACAACACTACACAAACTGTCGTTTAAGGACAAGTATACAGGAATATTTTTAATATACTTGGGTTTCATTGTATAAAATGTAACAAAGAAATATATATATTATTACTTGGAAGTTCAAATTTAATTCAGTCTGAATGCAGGCCACTTTAATTTATTTATTTGAACGTATGTATCAAAAAGAAATTCAATTGCTACTTAACTTTCATATAATACAAAACAGAACTATACAGAATCACGTTTGAGTCGCAACAAGTTAGTAACTTTGAACAACTCATACTGCCATACACATACATTTCAAAGAGAAAACGCGTTCGAGAAAATGAATAAAACGAAAAAAAAAATACATTGCAACGAAATAAAAAAAACCGACAACACCGATTCAAAACTTCCTGAATACAGATACCTTAATCTCTGTTGTCTCTTTGTGATTAAAATTATAGAGGGTGAGAGCAAAGAGTTTGAAACCAGACCTCCAACTTATGCGCCGTAGTTCGCGAACAGGTTTGAAGGCACAAAATAAACAAGCTGGGCGCAGGTTAATGTAAAAACTTCTAGCGACGGTGTATTGCTCGCTTCCCAAACATCAAGGATCGAGTACATTTCACATTGTTTGGCCCAGAGCGTTTCTGCTCACTTCTCTGTTTCACTTTGCTTACTTTCAAATGCAGTGAATAATAAAAATAGGGACTTAGTTAGCTTATTTAATAATGTTTGACGTTAAATATTAATATTGGATCAGATTTTACTTAGGCTTGATAAAAGACATAATACTCGCTACTTTGATCTACACTAAATAAGTAAAAACAACTGACTCATGCTACGACGTAGAAGCACAGTGATTTGAAACAAATATTTCTTTGTTAACTCATCAAATATGACAGATTTCAATTCAAATGATTTATAACAATAAGAAGGAATCCCTTTACAACATTGCTTAAATTCATCTATGTGATCAATGTCTACATTTTATTAGTCAAAAATATATGTAAATATGGATTTATATTATTTAATATACACTAAATTTCTCATTAGCTATAATTGTAATCCTGTTCTGGTATCTCAAGAGGGCTTCTCTTTCAGCTTTGTTTATAAGTTCTGTTTTCAAAGCTCTTTTACTTTGTACGTATTCATTTCTGTAAAATGAATATGCAAGACATTCTGTATTGTCTTTTGGAGAGCGGCCAACGGTTCGCGACTCGGTGATATTTTTTAAATTCAATTTCGGTGAAGCCGCAGGGCTCTATACAGTCGGCTTAATGTGCACCAGGTGAACGTTTAAATGAGATACGGTCCAACTACCCTCATATTTATATTTCTATAAGTATTAAACTTAATCGGTTGCATTACATTTTCATAAATAGCCCTATATTAAAATAAATATTTATATTTAGTAAATTAGAAAGCTTATTTTACTTACGAATACGATGTTTTGCGAAGGATTTTGTCGTAAAACAAGTAGCTTTGCGTTATTTACCTTGTGAAATTGCGGTAGCGCTGGAGTGTGGCACGAGAAATATATAAAAATGATAATTTTCTCTCGTTTTTCTTACATGTTTACAAAATAAAAATAAGTATCCGAAGCCAATTTTTATACGTCATGTTATACTAATTTGAAAAGATGAGAAAAAACAGTAAATCCACTGTGATAAACAAGTTTTGCAATTGGATATATTTCACTCAAAATACTTCATATTATATGTAAAATACTTTCAATGTTTATCGTTAATTTAAGATTGTATAACGCCGTACCATCTATTCAATTCAGAAAGGCAAAAATACTATACAGGGTGGAAGAGGCAGCGCACCTTTTACGGAAACAGCATATAGGGTAAAATATTTCAAACCCCTACCTAAAGAAATTAATCAAGATAACTCAACAGTTTAGATGTAGGATTTTTTTCATTTCATGATTTTTGTCCATACTTATATTTCGCATAGATACCAATAACGTAAACACATACTACTACAAAAACACTACTAAAGGTTAAACAACTTTAAACTTTGCCGCCAATACCCACGACTATACTACGTATATTAAAATTAGCGCATTATTTTACTTTTCAAAATATTATTTTCATACTAACATTTACGTATATTTAGTATACAGAGAATCCTGTGAGACGCTGAAGTCGTCGCATCCTGAAAGCCGCGTTAATTACGACTTTTCTCGCAGGTCTAGTTGAAAAATAAACTATCTCTGGCCTTTATTACATAGTTTAATTTACTTTAATCCACAGCAGGTAAACGAGTTTATAGAAGTTCCGTTGTTCTCATTACGGCGGTCTCAACAGCTGAATGATACTTGCAATTGAAATTTACGTCGCACTCTTTCAGGATTTATGATATTTTTTTAATTATGTGCTTTTTTTCTTATTCATTTGAGTTTTTTCGTTCAGAGAACTATGTAATATGTGTATTTACAGTATGTACATTTTTTTTATATTTGTAAAAATAACTTATTAATATGGGATTTTTCCACAAATGTAGCTACTTGTTACAAGGACGGAGAGGGGTCAAAAATTATGAAGCTCGTGTGACGTAATTTATAAAAATGGAATCTTTTAAATGATATTAATAAACAAATTTGGGTTCTAATACTAATAATTTTATGAATATAGTAGAGTGTAATGTAGATTTTTATACTATTTAATAAATCAGTAACTGATTTGTTGTTTAAGAATTACTAATATAAAAAAAATCATTATAAATCGTACAAAAGCTGCCTATAATCTATTAGCATATTAAGGCGAATATAGAAATTCAATTGACGGACCCTTTGTTTGTTTTGTATACATTTTGTACCAAATTTCAAATTGGATTATTAAATTCCAACGGGAATATTATATAAGCATTTGACACAGTAAAGTTCTAAATCTATATAAAAGGAAGTTTCCCGTTAGAATGATTGACTGACATATCAAAGACCGGTCCAAACTGCTACCTGAAACTTGAAATTTTGATATTGCATAGATTTTCTTCAGAAAGCATTTCTTTAGGCGCAATATAATTTTAATTAAAAGAATGAAAAATAATTATGGATTTAGTATTATTTTTTTATTCTTACCAACATTATAATAATTCACGTAAACGACTTGCAAATGTAATGTCATTGTATTATGAAAAAAATCAGCTTCACGCTGTATCCAACACCACAGTGTACACAGAGGGAGCCTAGTGTTAAGACAATTCGTTCCCCTCTTTCTGCTGAATTCTGGAGGCATTGCGTGTTGAGTGGCAGAACTCAACGCCGCGCTTTGCCTCGACACCAGAGCGAAGAAATGGAAATATAACTTTAAGTTAATATTTCATCAAATCGAGTGGGGATCGAACCCACAACCAGTCGGTTTTACAGTCACACTTTGTGCCCCTGCGCCACGACTGGCCACATTGTATTATAAAATCGTTTTATTTCGTATTTAGTACAAAGAGAAGTGTTTATAGGTTTGATCCATTCACTTCCATCAAATTATATTGTCATTGAAATCAGCGAAATGGTTTTTATTGAAAGGTTTACATTCAATCTGGAAGCATTTTCTCCCTAACTTTCATACACCATTTATTCTGGGGTTCTGTTTGCGTTTCACTCGAATACCGGGCCCGTTCGTGTAGAAAGTTTATTTACCTGTCGCTTCATATGAGCTCACTGATAACAGCTAATTTTCATATGAAAGTTTATTTTTACATTTTTTTTCTTTTACTTGACTTGTTATTGTGTTGTTGTGCTTCAAATGTTTCGCCAACTGATTTAATGAAATATTTTTCATACTTCGAATACTTTGAGTTTTGATAACAATGCTTAGTTAAGAGTGTGGTGTTATAAATTCGAAATGCGGAATGTCTAAGGTAATTTACAAATTATTTTTTTATAGTTACGCCCACAATGTATAAGAGACTGAGAAATATTAAATTAAAAATAATTAAATATTATTATTATTATAAAAATACGAAGTATATCTTAAAAGCGAAATTTTTCAACACATATACTTTTATACATCATCTGATCTACAAAATTATGCTGTAGTATCGTTACTAAAAGTTCAATTTTGCATAAGTAATCCCATTTAATTATTTTAGTATTCGGATTTTTTTTAAAAAATGGATTAGTATCTAAAATTTTAACTTATTTTATTCCTTCGTAAAACTATTTAAATGTCAATCTCGATACAACTGCAAGAACAAATAATTATATTATGAATAATTATATACAATGATTTTGGTTTTTTTTCTTCGAACAGATACAATATAATGTATCTAATAGTAACAGTATAGTAAACAGTATGTAGAGAACGGAGTGTCTTAACACTGAGTTCAGTCTGCCAATTCGGGTATTTACTTGAGTTGGCAGATTGAGGGAGGTGGGTAAAAAGAAAAAATAAAATAATATTTTGTATCACAATTTTTATTATTAGTTAAAGGCCAAAATTTTAATATAAAAGAGAAGTTTCTTCTGTAGTATAAAAGAGACTTTCTCATTACAATAGAGACAATAAGAATTTAGTTCAAAAACCGATTTATTTATTATTCACTATAATATTTACGTGAACGAAGTAGTGTAACTAATTTAACAAATAATTAATATTTAAGTTGAATGAAGCAAATAATGTTCCTATGTTCCGAGAATCCTATTTCATTGATATTTTTAAACATTGTTGTTTGTTGCTATTGTACGAAATTATCAAACTACTTTTGTTTACAGAATAATATTCTCTATTACTAACGAAATAGTGATCAATAGTCTGAAGTAAAACAATCTAAAGGCTTTGCAATCGAACGGCGGCAATCTCTCGACCCTATGGAGGCCACTTGATCGGGATCTTCATCTGAAATCACTTTGAGACAACAACATTACAACAATAGACGAGTTTCGAGAATTTGCAAAATTTTATTTATAAATGGAGCTTGGGCTTTGTCCGGGTTTTCACTTTAATTTAAGTAAATAATAATAATAATAAATATCCCTAATAATACTTATGTCTGATTAGGTAATATCTAATTTACAAAGTGAATTCTAGGATTGTGATAATATAAGAAAAAAATATTGTCACTTAGGGTTTGTACCAATTTCAGGATAGTAGTTCAACGAATATTACAGTATTCATTTTTATGATTACACATTTAAATTTACGGGTGTATGCATTCGTTTTGTAAGAAATTAACTATAATTATATGTTTTTAATGTATTTTCGCAAGATAAGTAGTCTTGACAGACGGACTTCAAAGTGATGATATAAGGATTTCATTTTATTCCTTTTGAAGTATGAAACCCTAAAAATGATCAGACACATTGACAAACCTTTATAATATAAAAATCTGCATTAATTAAACACTTCGCTATATCTATGTCAAGGCATTATCGTTATCGCATACTTTAATTCTAGAGCAAATAGTATGAAATTATAATGATGTTCTTAATAATATATTGTACAAATATGCGACAAGCCACGATATTTTATATTTTTTTTAGTTTGCGATATATAATAATAAAATAATATGAGATTTTTTTTATTATTTTACCTTTTTCTTGCCATTTGATTTGTTAGTCTCCACCTATTCAATTCTATTGAAATAATAATATCCACTATTTTTTATACCTTAACGTTGTGCTTACCTATAAAACCCTTAAACTGGAAGCAAAATTAAATGTCAATCAAATGCCACGAGATCTTTTGTTTGCTGAATGCTACAAAATGGAATTTTGGAATTACATCAGCTTCTGTATTCAATTTCATATAATCCTTATTTATTTTACGTGAGGTCTTAAAATATTCAGATGTGATATACAGATGTGTAAACAAAAAAAAATAAATAAGTAAAAACTATTTTTGATAAGTTAATTACTGTTTTAATAATTTCGATAATGTATAATGGGGAAATGTCCAATGAGTGTCTTAAGACTAGATTTCCAGGTTCCATATTTATACCCTGGTATGTGCAGGATGCAGAGTGAAAAGCTGAAAAAAACCGGTTAAGTTCGAGTCGGACTTGCCTATCAAGGCTTCCATACCTATAGCAGGATTGTAGGTCAACGAGAAGTATAACTTACTCGTATAGTAGTTGATGCACTCAGTTTGCGGGCATATGCACTCATTTTATACTAAATGAAATGATTATTTTAAATGAAATATCTGTCACTTTCACTTATCGGATTTTTTCTTTGGTTCTATTGTAAAGTCTCACTTCATGCGAAATTTCATAACTATAGTCAATCCACGGAAACACCATAAAGGTTTTGATTACGCGGCAAATTTCATATGCAGCATATATTGCAGAGCAAAATCGATGCATAAATTCCTGTATTCCTTCATTACTTTGGTTTAGAAACTTGATTGTTTCTGGTTATCAAGGGATCATAGAACTGAATATATGATATTAGTTTCGACAGGATAGCTCCACGCGACCTCAAGATAAACGTACTTAACAGAAGATCAGACGGACAACAAAGTGATCCTAAGTGTTCCATTTTTACCTCTTGAGATACGGAACCCTAAAAATATTATATATATTTAATAACGTATATAAATAACACAAAATAGATAATATTTTCAACCTACAAAACAGTGTAATGACTCCCGGGAATGAATTCCTAGCAAGGTTTACTTAGGATCTAAAGTTCTCCAACCATAAATCCCTTGCTCCAATTATTTGTTCTCTACCCTCAGATGTCAAATAGTAACTCGCAATAAAGTGTAAAGGACCATACAACAAAAACAGGCAAAAATAAAGTTAACAACTTAATCCGGCCAGAACTTTATAAGTTCACACAAAAGAATTTCTGCTAAGAATTTGTACCACGTCGAATTCATTGTATTATATTTTTATGAATAACTTTTCTTTTATTTTTGTATTATTATGGTAATTCTTTAAGTTATTTTTATTTTGGTAAATACAATGCATATTTTTTTATAAATATATTTGATGTATTAAACTAAATAACAATAAAAAGTGTTTTATTTAAATTTGCCATAAAATAATAAAATACATATTTATATTTACATAATAGAATATTTTAATAATAGCAGTTGTACCTCGACCATCATATTTATTTAGTATTATTGGAAAACGGTCGATGTTACTGTCGTATGTGATAGTACTTAATCAAAACTTCAATTAAATTTCCATACTGCATTTCGTCATACAACCCTCGCTGGGGAGACTGGATAGATGCAAGTCTACATATGTCGTTTATTTATGATGTACAAAACAATACATTTTTAATAAAAGCTGCTTGTAATAAAAAAATCAAACTTGGAAGAACTTGATGATGTCGTATAAAGCTGTTTACAAGTAGCATTCATTGAGGGTTCTAAGCCTGCATCGTAGAAATCGTATTTCTAGAATGAAGGCCAGTCGTGGTACAGAGTTGTGAGTTCGATTCCCACTCGAGGAAATGAAATATACTATATTTTTATTTCCTCTTGTAAGGAGGCAAAAGCGATGAGTTCCGTCACTCAATACGCAATGTCTGCAGAATTCAGCGGGAAGTATAGGACGGAAGTGTATTTATGTGAACAAAGTGGTTCCAGGTTCCCCTGTTATGCGCGGGATATAGCTTGAAACTAAAAAAAATCTTATAGTTAACTTTACTCAACACAATTTATATTTATAAGTACTAAGTGACCACCATTTAAGGGAATTATTTGTTTCTATTCCCCAGCTCTGGCAAGACAAAGCACGGCGTTGAGTTCCTCCTATCAACACGCACCGTCCTAAAAAAACAATAACAACTCCATGATGTTTTGAGAAAAAAGGAAAACCTTGTAAGGAAAATAAACAACAATATTTTTGTATAATCTACATTTGCATTTCATAAGATGAGAAAAAAGATTTACGTTACTAGTTTTGCAGCCACGTATGAAACGATAGTAAGTGAAAATATATATCCTATGTCACGTTGAGTGGATCAGTCTGTAATCCGTTGTCTCTTCTTCCATCGAGAGTCCTAAACAAACCACTCGTTACAGCGAGTATTTGCACTCAAACCAGTACATCGACAGGGTACCTTACATAAATTGTGAAATCAAAATCAGCTTCACGCTATACGATGTGTGTATCTCGCACAAAGCAGGGTAGGTAGAGGGAACCTAGTGTTAAAACACTCCGTTCCCCACTTTCTGCCGAATTCTGGAGGCATTGCGTGTTGAGTAGCAGAACTCAATGCCGCGCTCAACCTCGATACCAGAGCGAAGAAATGGAAATATAAATTTAAGTAAATATTTCATCTCCTCGAGTCCATTGAACCCACAACCAGTCAGTTTTACAGTCGCACCTCGTGCCGCTGCGCCATGACTGGCCTCATACATAATACATAAATTGTATTTAACTCCTTTACCTGTATTTTTCTCAAATCTCTATATTTTTGCTGTTTTGCTGAAATCTCTATCTTTTTACTGTAATTTTAACAATATTAGTAGTAAGTGATAGGTGATTCAATTTGTAATACCACTATCAACGATTGAAGCTCCTAAGCAAACCTCTCGACGCGTCAAGTGCCTGAGCCAACATCATTGGAGCGTGAAGAGATTGTCTGTATTGTGCTTACTCTTGATCACCTGCCAAGTCTCTTATTTTATTACAAGCCAGTAATTTAGTTACAAATAGTTGCGTTTTATTTGCTTTTTCTAAGCTTCACGCTATATTTCACATAGGGTACACACAGCAAGGTAGGCAGAGGGAACCTGGGAACCTAGTATTAAGACAATTAAAAATCAGCTTCACTCTGTATCCCGCACACAGCAGGGTAGGTAGAGGGAACCTTTTAAGAAACTCCATTCCCTACTTTCCGCCGAAATCTGGAGGCATTGCGTGTTGAGTGGCGGAGCTCAACGCCTCGCTTTGCCTCGAAACCAGAAGAAATTAAAATATAAATTTAAATAAATATTTCACCTACAACTAGTCGATTTTGCAGTCACACTTTATGCCTCTGCGCCACGACTGGCATTAAGACACTTTGTTCTCATTAAGACATTTCTATTTCCCACTTTGTGCCAAATTCTGGAGGCATTGCGTGTTGCGTGGCGGAACTCAACTCTGCAATTTGCCTCGACGCCAGATTGAAAAAATTAAAATATTGTTAATATTAATATTTCCATTTTTTAATCTTGCGTCGAAATTTCGTTTTCTCAAGTGAATCCAGTCCACAATCTGTCGCGTTTATAGTAACACGATTTTGCCCATGCGCCACGGCTGGCCTCAATACTTGCATTATTTTACTTATATTTTGTTCAGCAAAGTATGAACTTTATCATAAAGTAAGGTCCTGATACTAGACCAAGAAAATGAAAATAATAATTTATTCCCACGAGTGGGAATCGAACTCAAAACTGTCGCGTTGTCAGTCAAAAGCTGTGCTGCTTAGCCACGATCGCCTTTTACTTGATTTCAAAATGACATTATTTTTTTTTCTTTAATATTTTATATTGCCTACGCAGTTAGGCTTCTTCCAGACGAATGAAAATTACAATAATTAATATTATTTCTGACCGCGATACCGACAACGAATATTTTACCAACTAATTGGTTTGTAAATTATCGTTTTTGTGGCTTCCCACTCTAGATGTTATAATTAATGAAATTTCGCTATTGTCGGAAACGAGATAATTCTGCCAGTGCGATGTTTTCCTTCTATTTATATACCTATAACCGCATCAGTTTTAAGGTTATTCATACACAAAACACAGTTAAAAATTTAAAAGTACCATATTATTAGATACTAGAGGCCTCTAGCAGAAGTCAACGCCGCGCTTAGCCTCGCCACCAGAGCGAAGGACTGGAAATATAAATTTAAGTAAATATTTCATCGTTCTTTTCTCGAGTGGGGATCGAACCCACAAAAAAAAACTCATTTTGGTTTTATTATATATAGAGATAAAAACGTTTGACAATATCTTTTATAATTATTTTTATTGTGATTTCGTGCTAACAATTTTGATATAACAAGGTATGTTATAAATAAAGACCTCTTTCAATAAGATTATAAACTTCGATATATATATAAAAATATAAGCACGAAAGAGTCAAAAAACTTAAGTGTTAGTAGGTTTATATTGACATGACATAACAATGATATAAAACACCTTTAGAGATAGTTGAAGGTTTTAGAATAATTATAATATCGATATGAATATTTTTAAATGTTATAATTATTAGTACTTAATATAATTTTGTATTGTTACAGATAAATTCGTCTGCACACATTTGAATCAGTGTCTACCAGTCAAGGTTAATCAGGTAAATATTTTTATTATACCTACTAGGTACCTAGATATTTTAATGTATGTTATCTCTCTCTCTCTCTCTCTCTCTCTACTCCTGTCTAAAACATGGCTGGAAGTGAAGAACGGAATGACTACATACTTGTTTATTTCCTTTAAATTGTGCAATAGTGAAGTTTATATATTTTTATGGACGTATAAAGCGCTTAAGCCAGTTCTTATCAAGTGACGTCAATTTCGCGTCTTATAGGATTCTGATTAATTTAATATATAATAAAAAAAAAATTAAAATTAGCTTCACGCTGTATCCCGCACACAGCAGGGTAGGCAGAGGGAACCTAGTGTTAAGACACTCCGTTCCCCACCAGAGCTCAACGCCGCGCTTAACCTCGACACCAGAGCGAAGAAATGGAAATATAAATTTAAGTAAATATTTCATCTCCTCGATTGGGGATCGAACCCACAACCAGTCGGTTTTGCAGTCGCACGTCGTGCCACTGCGCCACGACCGGCCTCAATATATAATGTGTTCAATAATTAAACAAATTTCATTCATATTTGTCAAATACATTCTTTTTTTTGTCAAATACATTCCTAAAATCTCCAAACAAAGATATACAATCTAAAAATCCATTAGTGACAAGAGCTCGTTACGTTAAAATTAAATATATTTATATGTACTTATATGTACTTAAATATGTTTCTGTGTGTAAACCTCATTTTATAACTATTTAAAGCATAACAAATTTATTGAACTGAGTGTCTCAACACTAGTTTACCTCTGCCTATGCAATGAAACAGATTTAAGGTAATAAAATAAAGTTCTTATTTAAATAGCAACCGACACGATTTCAATAAAATATAGCATATTAAACTTTTTAACATTTATCAGTTTTTATTGTAAAAAATGTAGATACAGGGCAGTCTCACAACTGACAAGGGCATAGACGTGTAACTGCAAAACACAGTCGAAAAAATCTAATATTTATTGATTTATTTCTTCACTCTGGTCCAAGGCAATGTGCGGCGTTAACTTCCACCTTGCCTCTAGAAATCGGAGGCAATAGGGAACAGAGTTTCTTAACACTAGGTTCCATCTGCCTACCCTGCTGAGCGCGGGGTACAGCGTGAAGTTAGAATATGTATCTATCGTCACATAATTGAGTACAAAATCCATTAATCTTCCTGAACACGGCCGCATTTTTCCTTCATAATCAGAGTAATGAAGCCGGCGTGTAAACGAATTATATCTGCTTCTGATATTTTTATAGATTAATCACTAAAGCTATACATTATTTTAATTGTTTTCGTACGCTCGTACTCGTATTTTACTTATAAATACGTATATTTCAGAATGGTAAGTATATGAAGAACGGAATAACTACTTCTTTTTACATGCAAAATTATCCAAATTTAGAAAATCTAACAGCCTTTAGAATAAAAATCAAAATGAAGCCAGTTATGGCCCAGGGGCACAAAGTGTGAGTGTAAAAAAGACTGGTTGTGTGTTCGATCCCCAATTGAAAAGATGAAATATTTATTTAAATTTATATTTCCATTTCTTCGCTCTGGTGTCGAGGCAAAGCGCGGCGTTGAGTTCTGCCACTTAACACGCAATGCTTCCAGAATTCAGCGGAAAGTGGGGAACGGAGTGTCTTAAAATTAGATTCCCTCTGCCCCAGCTGTGTGCCTTTAGAACATTATATAATTTGTCTTTTCATATAAAATAAGTAAAATTTGGTACGCTCCACGTGACGGCAAGGGTTGACTTATATATGTACATAAACAAACTTTTAAGTCCAGATTACCCTAAAATTTATTTAGTTATTAATAAACAGATTCAACTGATTTAAACGTACTTCTATTAGGAGATTTATTCGAAAGTTTATGTAAATAGTTTTAAAATATTAATATGTTTATATAATGTTTGTATATCGTGGATGTATTGAGCACATTATTTTTGCTACTAAATGGCCATATTAGTTTAAAAGTATTTTAGTAGTATTTTAATGATGAAACTACAATACAATAGCATACATTTTTTTTTTATCATACATAAATACAAAATTTTCGTTTTCACTAGCTTATAGTGTTCGG
>JAJHJA010001279.1:0-52830 GCA_021202915.1 Heliconius himera
TCGGTGGTAGCTTTTTTTTTTATTTATATGTTCATTCGACGATCCAAAAGTGCTTAAAAGAGTCTATTTAAATAAAGAATATTTTGAATTTGAATTTAATCAAAATTGATACAAATCAACCATATATTTTTAATCAAAAACTTTTATAGTAAAATATATCTAAAAATAAACCATTTCAGTTAAGCCACACCGTTGTCCTTGACTCGCGAACGTTGATTGGTCGATCTCATCGCTCCTCCTGTAGGCAGTGAGCTTTGCGCCACCCGCTTTACATTCGTGCCAAAAACAGAATAAATAGAGTTGCGTTGGAAACTTTAAAGCTTCATAGGGCAAATTGGTCAGAATATTTCTGATATCGCATACTATGAGGCTGTGCTTGGGCTCAAGATGTATTTCTTTAATTTTATTTAGTGTGCTTGAGTTTAAATTAAAATCTTTCAAAAAAAAAATCTTTTAAATTATAATTCTTTTTAGAAAACATATAATAATTTCAAAGTGGCGGGAACACGGATTTCCAAGAGGCGGGGGTACAAGTCCATCAAATGTAAATTTTCTAAAAAGTATTTTTTTCCTAAGTGTGGAATAAGACTTTAAAAATTGTAAAAAAATAAAATAAATATGATTAAGTATGGAGTTGAAGAACATAATATTATGTCATTGAAAATAAAAAAAACATTTTTAAAGAAATTTATAAGTTATAGGATAAAATTAAAATAACTGTTATTGACTTCCATGGATTCATCATACCATCTCCACACTCTGCAACACGATGAGGGTGCCCAGAGTGAGGAGCTTAAAGCAATATCTCGTACTTACGTCGCAAGTGTGAGTTTAAGATAATATGTGCCTTGTCATAATAATTGGGAAACAAAAACAGTTGGGGAACAACAAAACAATAATAATGGGGAAATGGAAATATTTTTAAATAAATTTTATATTATAAATTATGCACGAAAAGAATTAAAGTAATATTTTTGACTTCTACGGGTTCCCCGTTCCATCGCGTTTTAGGTGAGAAGCTCAGAGCAATGACTGGGAGTTACGTCTCAAGTTTAAGTTTAATTTCATTTTGTTATACTTGTTGTTTGTGAGATCAAGTTTCACTTCAATTATAATTATATTTAAGCAAAGATTCTCTACTAAGTAATATTACTGAAATGGCTCTATGACTGGCCTCAATTGGCTAATAGTAATACTAAAAAACTTACATATTCGTTATATGTTGAAAATTAATTTATTAGATAAGAACATACGGTTAATTAACTTTTTTTTTTCTAAAACAAAAATAATAAATAAATGTTTATTGAGGCGAGCCGTGGCGCAGAGGCACTGGCGTGTGACTGTAAATGCGTCAGTTTCTGGATTGGAATCCCACTCGAGGAAATGAAATATTTAATATCTACGCCTTGGTGTCGAGACATAGGGGCGTTAAGCTCCGCCACTCACGCGGAAAGTGTGGAGCGGAGTGTCTTAACACTAGAATCCTCTGCCTACCTTGCTGCGAGATACAGCGTGCAGCTGATTTTAAGTATTTAGTATGATTTAAAATACTTAGTTTATTATAATCTTACTGAATTATTTCGATATTAATACAGTAGATTTTTGGCACTGACCAAAACAGCAGACACCTAATATATGCAACTATCCAAACGGTAACGTTTCACGACCTGACTCCAGAAGCTAAATCGGACTAAAGAATATTGGATTTTTTACGTAATTTCAACAAAAATCCTTGGCGCAAGTCTCCTTTTGCTTACGGTCACCGCGCTTTACGCCACATTCATGCCAGCTGGTCTGTCACTACTTAGGTGAAATCTGGAGTCTTATAAATTTATACGTTTTAATTTTTCCTATATTTTTATAAATATTTTTTGTTTTATGATACTTTGAATATGTAAAAATTTGTATAAATTTAATTTGTGAATATTTATGTTTTTATACGTAAATATTTAATTTAGGTTATCATAATATAGACAAAAAAGGTAAACTGTAACTAAAGCAGCATCTATATTTATAAATGTTGTATGTACTAGTTTCGAAACAACGTGCATTGAGTTGTGGAGCTCAACGGCGTGCTTTGTCTTTGTCTAGGGTGAGAAAATGAAAATACGTTGTCGTACTTCGTCGCCCCATTGGGAATCGAACTCACAATCGTAGCGTTTACAAGCAGATTTCAGATGCTCTCCCACTGCACAACGGTGGTCCTCGTTTTTTTTATTCTTAAATATGTAATAGATATAATTCGATTAACAATATTTCCCATCACGAGTGCAAATATATAGTGAAACTTATAGTTATTAAGTTTATCTAAGCAGTAGCATTTTCTTCTGATTTCTTTCTATTTCGAATCTTAAAATATCGTGTTTAGACATAAGAAAATATGATTAAGATAATATTTCTCTTATTTTTGTGTTAGATACATAATAAAATATTATCTTTATCTATCCATTAATTTTATACCAATGGCTATACAAATATAGGAAAAGGAAGTTTCTTACCATTAGGTTCCCAGGTTTCCACTGCCTACCCTATGCTATGTTAACATAAATTTTTGAGCTTACAGTACAGAAATAGATCACCTTTTTTACACGTCTTCCACTGCACCGACAAAGCCTTTGTATATTCAATATAGGATGGCTATTTATACTTAATATAACGATGTCTCAAGGGGGTCGCTGGTATAAAAACTCTTCAGAGGCAACGCTTATAATAAATATACGTTCATTTAGTTAAGTTCTAATTAATAAAGCGTTGAGGGAGTCCACAGTGTCGGGGGACGGCAAGTAAAAACATTATCGGTAAAATTATACGTTTTTTTTCTTGTTTTAACTCATTTTGCTAAGTTAAAAGAATATAAGGTACTATATTATTCTGTTATCTTCTTGCTTACATTTAAAGATATCTTGTGGAAATAAATAATGTTTCTTGTTTTATATTTTTTTAGTAACAAAGAGAGGTTTGTGTCCAGACACACCCAATATTAATAAAATTAAATGTTACCTGTAAATTTGAACCCAGGATCTATCAGAGATATTTTGCCAGATTAGGAAAATTAATTTAATTCATATTCCCAAAAAGGGATTTAACAAACTGATATTTCATTTACAACCAGGTATTGGCTCACTGCGTGTCGTTCCGTGCCCCCTAATACTTCTTTACATTCTCACGAATCTGCTAAATTATCAACACAAAAATCTCTAGCCAGTGCCTTAAACTTGGATCAATTCCAAGTGTTCCAGGTTCATATCCTATGTTCAACTTTTACACGAAATTGCAGAGGTCCATTCTTCAGAAACCAATTTAGTATTGTAATAACGGTAATCAATTGTGCATCTTTGGCGCGGGTTCAAGTCTATTACAGTATGACTACATTCAAATATATTGAAGCATCTGTGAAATTTATCCACTTGTGTTCAATGCAGTGCAATGCAATGTTAATTAAAGATAACTATCATATTAATAAATGATTATTTATTGTGTTAACGCTGGTTTCCCCCTTTGGAAATACCTTGGTTTATTTGTGTGGAATAAAATTTTGTTTATTTTAGTCGTTTGTATGCTTTAATATGAATAGAAATTAAATTTTGAGCAAGAGTGACTGGTAAGAGAGACAAGGGAGGCCTCGGTTAACTTTCGATAACATAATATCGATATTACTGGTTCCTCCAGGTCACGGAAAGCACGAGGGCTACCGGATTTTTGAAGTACAATTTTACAATTTAAACATACATATTTATATAGATATATAATATACTGGTACATATATTCAATAACGTATCCTCACTGAGCAACCAAACATTTAAACCTCGCATCGATCCGTCTTAAGCCCAGCTCTCATATACGTTTATGCAAATATAGAAACGGACAATAGCGGATTGCGGCCGATGTAGTGCCAAACCGGCGCCAGGAATCAATTTACAAATTACCTGCTAAGGCTTTACTTACTATTGGATAGAGGATTGGCAAATATATTATTTTACTGTTATTATTATTATGGTTTTGCTTTTATATTGATGCTTTTCGTTTAACCCGATTAGATTCTTAATAATTCTAACTAAATGTGATCTATAAATTTGAACCTTTACTATTTTAATCATAGCCTAGTTATCGTAATCCGTTCTTAATTCTTTCTCTACTTACAAATTGAAGTCGATACATGGCGTATTGAGAGGCGGAACTTAACGCCATGTTTCATCTACTAAAGCGGGTAAATGTGAATAAGGTAGTTATGATTATAGCCCAGGTTAGAAACCAAACCCAAAACCGCTGCATCAAACGCTATCACCGTCCGCCACTACAGCCTCCAGTCAATTCCGCCTACTACCATAGAAGTATAACAGAACAAAAGAGCAAAGGTTGCTTCAGAACCTAAGTCTTCAGAAACTGCATCTCAAATTCAAGTTAGACCAGACCGACAATAGCTTTGCGGGTGGGCAATTAGGCACGAGTGTAGAGATTTGAAGAGACAACTACGCTAGTATTCAAATGAAGAGATTCTTCTTATGTTTGCATGTAAAATGGACCTTAATGACATTTTTGTGGCTTTTTTTTTGGTTATTTTTTTTAAAAAATACTACCGATACGTGAATAACATTTTTTTTTATTTTTCATATTTTTCAAAATTATCAGCTTTATTTTTTTTTATCTATTTCTGATAGTCATTTTCCTATATAATATATAACTTAATATCAATTAATTATATATTTTTAATGCCTATTACAATATTATATTACCTTAAAATATTTATATTAGTTTTTTGTATGTTTAAGAATCTTCTGCGTAATCAGTTTTACGGTTACCCTATGTGAAGACACTCCGCTATCTACGTAGAGTGGCAAGTAGTGTTGGAACACAACACTGCAAGTCACTAAGCATTCGATATAAAGCAATTTCTCTTCATTTTTTTTATAAATTTTTTCACCCATATTTTTGTTCTGTATATTAGATTATACAAAAAACTTATAATGTGAACTCCAAAGAATATCAATTTTATAGAATATCTTTCTATATTAATAATTGGAGTTTTATCTGCGTATAATGCAAAATAAAGAGAAAAAATATCCAATTTCTTTATAACCTATCTATCTACGTATAAAAATTTAGGCCAAGTTTTCCATCATCTTTATGTATTTCGCAATAAAGGCGCTACCAATTTGGTTCGAAGACTTAATACGATCGTAAAACACTATCCTAAAATACCCGAGTGAAGCTATCGAGGAACGCTGAGGTGTGGCGTAATATCGTGCTGCCTTTTTTGTATATCTGCCAAGTTATTAGATGCCAATATCAATCCATACTTTTATAGCTTCATACTGTATTCCACAAATATCAGGATAGGTTGTGAGAATCTAGGATCCTAGTGTTAAGACACTCTATTCTCCATTAAGACACTTCCGTTCCCTTTTGCTGAAATCTTGAGGCATTGCGCATTGAGGGCGTTGGCGTACTGAAGAAAATTAAAATATTTCAGTCCCTCGAGTAGGAATCGAACCCACAACCGTTGCGTATAAGACCGCACGCTTGCGTCTTGCAGCACAATGGTTTTGTATGGTTTTATAGTATTATGTATCGTTTTAAGATGGTTATTACACAGGGTGTAATAGATATTTTGGTCGAGGTTAAGTTAATAGGTTAATTACGTATATTTCGAAATAAAAAAAAAAAAAATGTTTGAAATCTATATCAGATAACCATATTGGTTTATTAAAATATTACAAACATCCTACAAGAACTTTTTTTTATCCAGAAAAAAAAACAACGACTTATCGATTCGAAGCCTCGGCCAACATAAAACTTTTGTCTTTATATGAATTCTCACGTCTTGTGAAAGTCCCACTTGACCGAGCCAAAAGTCCCTAACAACTAAGAAGTATCGAACTTGTACTAGATTTCATGGACGAGGATAACATGTTACCTTTTTTTTAGTTTTCCCACATTGGCTCAAAAATTGGCAAAATTGTTCCATAATATCCTGTGTCCTGTTATATTCGGTTCCAAGATCTCATACAAGTGTTAGTCTTAAAAAATATCAAGATAAAATTCTGATAAAGTTATAATAATGATATCAAAGGGTTACTATGTCCATATGAATACAGGAATAAAAATTTTATACAAGTAAACTATAAAAAAAAATCATATAAATAACAAGCATTGATTTTGACTGACAAATATACTTATAATAAATCTGTAGAAAAGTCGTTTCTGTACATTGAAAATATTTAAGAAAAAATTAGCCAGGGTGTTAAAGGATAACTAACAGAATCCATTTCCAACATTTTTGGAATTTTTGTCTGTTTGTCTGTTTGTCTGTTTGTCTGTTTGTCTGTTTGTCTGTTTGTCTGTTTGTCTGTTTATGTGAACACGTATCACGTAAAAAGTACACAATAAATTTAAGCAACTTTTATACATAAAAATTACAAATAAATCAAGGTAGGTTTTAGTCTTTATTTCATTGTAATCGCTTCACTCTATCAAAAGATATAAGTATTTAAGTTTTCAAGACGTTAATATTGGAGATAGTAAAAAACGACACAAGTAACGCTATCTATTGACTAATAGTAGGTACTAACGAATCTTGATAACGCAAAAAACGTTCTGTGGAGTTAAACACTAATTACGACGGGAGGAATATTAATCATTTTAATACTAAAGAATATTAATCATTTTAATACTAAAGATATAAGTATTTAAGTTTTCAAGAAGTTTATATTTGACATATTAAAAAATAGATACAAGAACGCTATCTATTGACCAATAGTAGGTACTAACGAATCTTGATAACGCAAAAAACGTTCTGTGGAGTTAAACACTAATTACGACGGAAGGAATATTAATCATTTTAATACTAAAAAATATTAATCATTTTAATACTAAAGATATAAGTATTTAAGTTTTCAAGAAGTTTATATTTGACATATTAAAAAATCGATACAAGATCGCTATCTATTGACCAATAGTAGGAACTAACGAATCTTGATACTCTCTTCCATACGCGCAACGCTATCACTAATTGTGATGGGATCTTAATAGATGGCGCTGTGCATAAAAGAAAATATAGTTTGGAAAGGTTACCGCTACACTTTATCAAAAAATAATGTACTTAAAGTTTTAAAGATATTTATATTTGAAAAAAAAAAGAAATTATTAAGAAATAAATTATTATAGTGTTGAGTTATTATCTGCTTAACGTTAATTACGTCATGTAAGTGTAATCTATACTTATAATAAATTTAACATAACATTGTAATATTTTTCTAACAATGCTCGAATGGTTACAGTTCAATTGTAAGTCCAAAAGAATGACTTTAGAAACGTCTTATTTATTTGACTGTTGATAAATTTACGTATTCTTAAAGTACAATTGTTCATAGTACTAATTATAAAGTAAACTACATTGAATTGTTGGTGAAGATTACCATCGTAACAGTCTAGCTTAATTCGTAATTATTTAACACAGTGATAAAGAATGACTTAATATTCAAAGAAATATTTTGAATAGGTTCTTCAGTCCGTTCGTTCGTTTATGTTATTAATATTTTTTTAAGAAACGTATAAAAAAATAACTTTTGGGAACAAAAACGTGCTTTCTACGTATATTCTGTATATCAATTATATATTTAACTAATAATATATGTTACTAATTTAAAAACTGTACAGGAGCTAGATAAGTTATTTTGCAAATAATATCGTGAGTACTTATCCAAATCAATTAATTATTAGTTAAGGCTGTTTGTAATATCTATATTTCTTAAAAGAGTAATCATGTAATTCAAGCGGACAAAGCCGCGAATAAATAATAAAATTATCGTTGTAAAATAAAATACAATTTGTCAAGAACGACGCACGCACATTTTTTTTTTTTTTATCAAAGGGAGACCGCCGCATACGCCTCATTCCGAAATCGAGCTGTAGGTTTTGGCGGCAAAGTTCAAAGTTCTAAAATCTAAAGGTTTTAGTAGTATTTTTGTAGTAGTATGTGTTTACGTTATTGGTATCAAAGCGTAACTGCCTCACACGAAATATAGATATGATTAAACATCGTGAAATGAAAAAAAAAACTTACGTCTACACTGTTGCTTAAATTCTTTAGGTATGGAATTAAAATATTTTACCTATATGCTATTTCCGTAAAAGGAGCGCTGACGCGCTTCTCTTCTGTTCTTTGTTAAAGGCCAAAGTTGTGGCTGCAACGCGACTGGTGTGGGTCCGATCCCCACTTGGAGGATTGAATTATAATTTAATAATATTTTCATTTCGTTTAATAATATTTTAATTTCGCACATCAGTCACACATTATACGCAATATCTTAATCCTTACATTACAACATATTCTCATAATCTTACGCATAATCTTTACCCTGCTAAAGGCGGGATAAAGCGTGGATCTGGTTTTGACTTTGTGTGAACCGATTAAAATAAAGTCCAGTCCAGTTGAGGCCAGTCGTGGCGCAGCGGCACGAAGTGCAAGCACTCGAGGAGATGAAATATTTACTTAAATTTATATTTCCATTTCTTCGCTCTGGTGTCGAGCGAACGAGAACACGAAAGAACGAGAACACGCAATGCCTCCAGAATTCGGCAGAAAGTGGGGAACGGAGTGTCTTAATACTAGGGTTCCTCTGCCTAACCTGCTGTGTGAGGGATACAGCGTGAAGCTGATTAAAATAAAACTAATATTAAATTGCCAAAATGCAAACAAAAAAGGATTTAAATCTGTTAAGCCGTTTCTGAGATTATCGTGAACAAATTCACAGACAAACAGACAAACTGACCAAGTTCTATTACAATGTTAATTGTAATATCTTCCATGTACAGCCACCGATGAGTTAGGATTTTATTGTAAGTATCGATAAGTTGTGTTTTTATTTCAAAAATTCAAGTGAAGATTCTCATGGGAGGTACGAAAATGCGACCTAAAGTTTTAATAAATTTGTCATTAAAAATCTTCATTGCGCTGCAAACATACATTATAGGTATATCAAAACACGAACATAATTCAGTGTGTTAATTAAATAATTTTGTGGTTTAAGCGGGCGAAGCCGCGAGCGGGTCGCTAGTACCAAATAACAAGCATTGATTTTGACTGACAAATAAACCAACAGCAGATCACAATTCTAAACATTATACTTTATACAATTTCACATTAAAAGTTCAAAATTTACTAAAATTCCAAAATTTGAACACGCACTCTTCTCACGTCAGATCCAACTCTTCACAAAAAAGTTTCCAGGTGAGACCGAATGTAAAACAACCACCATCTAAACCGAAAGTGTCGCTATATTCGGCAAGTTCTAAGTCGTTTGCAAAACTCCGACGCTGCCGAAGTCTCGCGAGAACGATTCTTGCCCAGTCTTGCCTCGCCTGGATGTAGTTCGTAACGTGTTTCAAACTTTTAATATAATGCCAACGTGGATTTTGCATACGGAACGCTCGAATGATGAGACAGCAAGATCCTGATGGATATTTATAGCATACATATTAATAATTTTGTATATAAATTAGTTTTTTTTACAATAACGATATTACGTTTGATTTTTCAAGCAATATCTTTGTATAAGATGGTAAATAGAAAAAAGGAGTGTCCATAATTTAGACATACGATAATACTATGAAAATGTTCGATTCACTTTTTATAATATTTCTATAGTTTACTAAGCACTTGTCTAGAACTATCATCAAATCATTTCTAGAACCTATTTCAAAAGAGAATTAGAATAATTTGAATTTGGTTAGGCAAAGAGAGGAATATTAGTGCCTCTTAAACTTACAAAATACTGGGGTTGCAAATCCAACCTAGTGTCTGATCTCGGCAACCGGCAATAAGATAGACCCAGCACCTTCAAGATGAATCAAGATATAATAAGTATTTTTTCTTGCATAGATACTACTAAGCTCTAAAAAACAAAACATCTATCTGTTTAAATTTGCTATCTAGGAAATTGTAAAACAGAATAACAAAATGCAAATGCGTGAAGCTATAACAAATACAAATACGTATACAAAATATGATAATGAATAGAAATGCAGCTTTAAATACATTTCAGACCAATTGAAATGCACTTCTAATGCCGTAGTTAAATTATGCATTAGGAACATTAGGATAGCATATCAAATATTAGGTTTATACAACTGGAAGCGCGTATGTATGTACGGTATGGTATGTACCAACGAAATTTCGTTAGAACTAATGCTTCATACTAAAATGAGCCAAACATGGCAAAATTAGGCATCAAAATTGATTGACGAGATATCCATTACGCCAATAGCATCTGATTAATACGCTAATATTGTTTACATATCATTTGTTGAGTAAAATACATGAAACGTTTCAATAGTTATTGTGACTTAGATTGAGTAATGTTAATTTGGATATTAACGATTTATTGTTAATTTGAATAAAATTTGATTATTATTTTGAGTGGTAAGTTAAATAATTGCTTTTTGATGGTAAGTGAATGTATTTAATGAATAGTATTGTTGTAGCCTTAAATAGGAATTTATATATTATGTAATATTTTTGTTATTTCTTAATTTGACACATCTCCCACGTACAGCCCTATATAACCACGTTAAAATAGCCTAATGTTAAAATACTCCATTATCCACTTTTATCTCGATATTAATATTGAGTGGTTGAATCCAATTACTATTACCAAAACCGTGAAATTTGGAGTCGGAGTCACTTACAATGTGCCATACACAACTTTTCACTATGCCTAACTTATCATTAAGGGAAGCCCAGATAAAAAGTGGCTTAAATATAAATAAGACGAGAACTAGAACCCTAGAATATCTATACAATACTATTTCTAAAAAACTTCATATTACTTAATTAAAGCAAAGTGATTTTACACTAAACACATTTGATGTTTAGATAAAATTCATAAAACAAAAGCACTAATCTACCATACTCGTATTATAATATAAAATGTGGAATTACATTTTGTAAAATCTCATAAATAGTGAGGCCACAAAAAAGCGTGGTCGTATTACGTCGCCGCGGTTTATAATTAAGATAGCAACTTTAATCAAAAGTTAGACAAAGCTAACTTCATTTTAAACTTCGTGTAATAACATTGCAAGTATGAAGATGACATTGCAGACTGTTGTGTTGTGGTGCAGACTCCAAATTATGTTTTGTAAACTGACTGTGGGTTCGTATTTTTTTGTAGCTTCGCTCTTTATCCTGCTTATAGTAGGATAGGTAGAAAGGAAACACTATGTGGTTTATTTTTGTCTCAATTTTTTTAATATTGCATACTGAATAACTGAGCTGGACTCAGTGTAACATATTTTTTTTTACAGAAGTAGTGAAATGAAGTTATTTCATTCTTCCGTATACAAGCCCACAACCGACTATTATAATGAGATACTGTGCCGCTAGGATATTTTTAGTGTTGGGATACATCTTTAAAAATGGTAAAAATATTGAATCAATATGATTATTTCCTGCTCAATGATCATACTTAGCAATAATCGTTTAGTAGCGGAAAGCTGTATAAACGTCTGTCTCTATAGAGATGATAACAACATATCTAAATAAGCTGTACCAAGCGTATAAAAATTTCAAATCCGGTACGTTATAATTTTTAAACGTTAACTAAAATGTATGTTAGTATGTTTTCCCTCCGAAGTGTAAAATAGCATTATTTTGTGTGTTTTGTAATTCTAAAAATATTTATTTTATTATGTCAACTGACAGACAAATGACACTTCAGTCTACCCATGACCACGGACTACTGCAAAGTGTTCGAAACGTCGGGATTTCAAAATGTAAAATCTTAAATATACTCGATTAATCCAGTTAAATTAGTTTCATTTAAAATACTTAAATCAGCTTTTACATGATCAATCATCACACAAAAATCACCAATTGCACCAACCAAAAGTTAGCAAATAGCCAATCGAAAGGCATACATACCGTGCACCGTCATCTAACCGCAAAATGTATTTCGCCCGTTTTTGTCTTCATTTAGACTGACCATCCAAGCTCAAATAGCCACGTATACCTTTAGCTACCATCTAGTTTCGCATTACAGTTTGTTAGATACATTCTCAAATGTGCAGAGCAATTTATTTTAATTTAAAGTTCCTCTCGCCTTCTAACTATACGAGGTTCATGATCCAAAGGTAATGGTTTTTGGTAAAAAGTTGATACTTGTTTTGTTTTAACATATAATTATGTAAGATTTTATGAGTAAACAGTGGAAACTTAATGATAAATCACTGCAGTTTTTTTAAAGATCTTTTATGATTTTCATAGCAATTTAAATGTATTTCTAAATATTTTTCCATCCGTATGGGGTCATCGTGGCGAAGGCGCACAAGCGACTTGGGACTGTAAATGCGACGGTTGTGGTTTCAATTCCCACTCAGGGGAATGAAATGTTTAATAATTTTTGATCTCTTCGCTCTCGTAACGAGGCATAGCCTGGCGTTGTAGTTCCACCATTCAACACGCAATGCCGCCTACCAATCCATTAGAATCCACAATTCTTCAGCTTTTACTTTAATTTTAATATCACAAAAAAGTATAACGTTCAAACACCCAATAAAATAAAGCCAAAGTGGTTAGGCTCGTCCAAATCACAGTTGAGTATAACCAACTTAGTAAAATTGGGGCGTTCGTTTTAGCTGTTTAGGTCGCCGGAAGCGATAGTTGAGGTTTTGTGTTGCGAAATTAGGTAAAAAAAAACTTCCCCTTTTCCCGTTTCCTGCGGCTTTTACCTCAGGTCGGTCGGATTGTGGATTTTACGAACTATTTAGCTTTGGCGATGTTTTAATTAATGCTCGTTATTTTGGCTGGCTTTGTAGTGTAATATATTTTTTGGGAATGTTAAAAAGTTAACTTTAGTAGTTTTTTTAGGTTCACACTATACTTTGAAATAAAAAGTAGAGAGAAACTAGTGTTAAGACACTCCGTTCTACACTATCCGTTTAAATTGCAGATATTGTGTATTGAATAGCAAATTTTGTTTTATTCGAACAAAAAAATTAAATAACTTAAATTGAATTAACATTACCAGTGAAAATTCAAACTCACCAAGTTATATATTATTTAAAGTACCGTATTAATAATTTAATTAAGTATTTTGCAAATTAAATTTAACGAGAGAAAAGCATGACGTTGACTTCCGCCACTCAATCACACAATCCCTACAGACTTGCGGAAGGCGGAAAGTCGGGAACGGAAGTGACTTATTGGGAACGAAGTATCTTAACACAAGGTTCCCAGGATTCCTGCCTACCCTGCTATGTACAGAGTAATAAATAGTAATACAGCGTGAAGCTAAAAAAAAATGTAATTTGACTTAAAATTACTTTAAAATTTCAATACCAAATTGAAATATTTAATCTTCTCCATCCGCTTGTCAAGTATCCACACTAGCTCTTAGATGTTAAAGTAGAAATAGTTTCCAAACTTCCCCAGTCCCAGCTAAGTTCGATTAGGAAGTTAGTCTGCGTTTCACCAAATACACTGAGCTACTGTCAATATTTACCAAAACTAAATATATCATCCTTAAATTATAATTTTAAATCGAAATTCTTATTAATATGTATTGATGATTTATATTACTGAAAACGAGGTGATTGTGTGATCGATGGAGTTAATAATTTTCATTCCCTGGCTCTGGTAATAAGATAAACTGCGGCATTGAGTTCCGTTGCTCATCGCGCAATGTCTCAGACATTGAGCAGAATGAAGGGAACGGACTTATCTTAACACAAGGTTCCTTTTGACTACAGCGCCAAAATTATTTTTTAAACCCTTAACCACTGACGTACGTATGATATACGTATGTATTTTTAACGTCTCCTATTACATAAATAGAGTGCAATACTTATGATTATTGCTTTTTTTCATTAAGCATATTCAATTTAAGATAAAGATAATGATATTTCTCGTTATTAATATCCATCGAAAATATTTATTAATCAACAACCTCTATAGTATCTAAAACGACATAGACATTTTTGAAATTTCAACAATATATTTTTTTAAGTATATTAATTTCTTTTTTTAGCTTAATTAAAAAAGGGTTTCAATCACGCTACGTTCTTCAAATTTTTATACGTTTTCTATTCTTTGTGCAAAATAACATATATTTTTTTACTAACTTAATATTTTATATTTAACTGATGAACATCAATCAAAAGTTATTATTATAGTAAGCTAAATGTTTAGTTTAATCAAATAGCGGTGATTTATTTATTTAACTAATCCATTTTATATTTGTTTCAGGTAAGTGCTGTGATATACATATTACAAGCAACGGTAATTATTCCTCTTAATCAATTAGAATGTACGTCAAGATAAAGTTTAAAATAAATATGTAATATTTAAAAATATAACAAATCTCTATATTTTTATACTCTCCCCGTTTCTGAGTGATTGACAGGACAATACACAGCCAAAACTAAGCGGCGTAGAATGCTTTGACATGGACCTTGGAGAATATACCCCTATATTCCCCAAAGATCGTCTCACTTAGGTAACATTACCCAAAATTCTACAGGAACGGGAAAAAACTAATTTTTTGCGATACACATACACAATATAATATACAATTATACAAAATCTCTCATGAATATCAGTATATTTTCATACATTTCCCTTCTACCCTTCCCTATACATATATATGTTCACCATAATTATTTTTCATCCCTTAGCTGTTTTAGCGTCGACCGTTTGCGAGGCATTTTGTGAAGCAACATTAGCTCTAAGTGAAGATCGTTAAAACTCAAAAGTAGTTTAGTCCATTAGCCTGAAAGTCTGGGCTGTCGTCGAAATCTTTATGCAATATGCAGTACTTTAAAACAACTGAGATCTTTAGGTATAAGTATTTAATCTGTTACTGTTTTTGTTGGTGCGTAGTTAAAATGTTATTTAATTTATATGTTTTGTAGTTTAACGCTGTGTGTCGCACATAGCAGGGTAAGCAGAGTATTAAGACACTCTTGTTTCCCATTTTCCGCTGAATTCTCGAGGCATTATTTGTTGTGTGGTGAAACTCAACGCCGCGCACTGCTTTCGCTTTTTCACACACTTTGTGTCCCCTTTTTTTGAATTCACAAAAAAAACAGCTAAAGGTTTTATTTAAGCAGACGTATGTGATAATTTTGCCTATAATATAATATTTAGGCCTCCCAGCACGTGTCTTAAGTTTTATAAGTTAAAATTAAAAGTGAAAATCATGTAAAATTAAAAATTATGTTGAAATGATTTCAATAAGTTATATTTCAATGTTCAGTTTTTAGGGTATCCACGCATTTCTGGAATTAACATTTTTAATATAAGAACGTATAATTCAACAATAATACGAGCCTTATTATGGCCTAAGATCCCATCGTTTAAAACTGTAGGGATTAGATTTTCTAATGAAACTTATATTTAAGAATGATACATGATAGTAGAATAGATTACACTAGGGTTGCCCAAAAAAATCCTGCCGCAATCACCTTTAATTAATGTTTTTCGTAACTCGTTTTTGGAGAAAATTGCACTCATATGTTTTTTATGTGAATCGCACATCATTTGAAAGAAAATCGCATAAGGAATTGGAAAAACAATGGTTGCCAGCTCTCAGTCTGCCGCAAGTCCAAGGTTGCCTGGTTTAAAGAGGTTACTTAATGTGAATATTTGCACTTATGTGTTTTTTTAATGAATTATATATCAAATTAAAGCTTATTTTTTTGTCATCACTAAAACACATGGTTGCCTGGAAAATGGCTGCCGCAAGCAAAGGTTGCCATCATTCGAAATATTTTATTCTGATTCCGTTTGACTGAGAATAGACGATGAAATACGCGATTTGCCTTATGTTTTAAAGTAAAATATTATAAAATAGAAGGTCAATCTTAAAATTAATATTTATTCTAGCTGTTCACCTGTTAAATGATGATTTTAATCATATTAAGTACATATAAAAAACTATTTAAACATGAAATCATCCTTATTTTTCCATTGAAATAATGAGTCTATGATATTAAGTCTTTGTTAAATCTGTTTTCTAGATATTAATACTCGTTTAAATCGTTATTTTAAAAAGACTAAATTATCATCTATATATATAAAACAAGTACCTGACTGACTGAGGTAAGACGCACGCACAGCCGCTGATGGTAGAAACGTGAAATTTGGACAGATGTTTTTTTTCGTAATCTGGACATCCACTAATAAGGGATTTTAAGAAAATTGAACCCTAAAGGGATAAAATAGGGGCTGAAAGTTTGTATGGCTTTTTTTTAATCGGCACCGATTTTTATAATATTTGAAATTCAGACTCCTAAAAATATTTCATTGAACACATGTTTCATAGTTTTTTAGAATTCACCCCGTAAGGGTTCAAATAAGCGGGCGAAGCTGCGCGCGCCCACTGGTATTAAATAAACGTTTACAAATATCGTTCTATTATAAGGTATTAATTACATAATGTTTTCATAATATAATGTAGGTTGACAATTATTGCAGATATTTTATTTATTAATCAAGAAAATATGGAAAATTACCTCGTTATAAACTCTCAATCTCTCTCTTCGTCCTCAGAGAAAAATATATAATATTAAACATTAAATTTAATTATACTTATCAAACATTAATTATACTTACGTTTTGCATTAGAAAAAAATTGAAAAATAAAAATCAAATCAGATTCACGATGTATCCCGCATGCAGCAGGGTAGGCAGAGGGAACCTAGTGTTAAGACACTCCGTTCCCCACTCTCTGCCGAATTCTGGAGGCATTGCGTGTTGAATGGCAGAACTCAACGCCGCGCTTTGCTTCGACACCAGAACGAAGCGATGGAAATATAAATTTAAGTGAATATTTCATCTCCTCGAGTGCGGTTCTTCTTTATATTTTTTTTACAACAATGAACTTTTTGTAACAAGTGATAACCGTGCATTGTGTTACTATTTAAGAAAATGTTACTGTATATAAAAATCATTTTTTGGCGAAACAACAACATAATTTTACACTTCAGACTTATTATTAAATTCCACACACATTTTCGCACAAAAAACAGATCTTCATTTTTGTCATGTTAACTAAAAACGTCTTCACTCCAAAACAAAAGGTAAGTAACTAAGTAATATGTTCAAAAACATCTCATTTGGCCATCTGCACTGTTATTGCATTTAGAAACAATACATCTACGAAAATAAAATTATTAAATTTTGTTTCCTTTGTATACCACCGCAAAATGTTTATCTATAGTAAAAAGTAGACAACTAATTGATATTTGCCGACTCCTGGTCATAAACCTTAAATAGCGTTTATTATTCGGCATTACTGTCGAAATTTCTTAGAATTTAAAATTAAATTAAATTAGCTTCACGCTGTATGCCGCACAAAGTAGGGTAGGCAGAGGGAACCTAGTGTTAAGACACTCCGTTCCCCACTTTCTGCCGAATTCTGGAGGCATTGCGTGTTGAGTGGCAGAACTCAACGCCGCGCTTAACCTCGACACCAGAGCGAAGAAAATGGAAATATAAATTTAAGTAAATATTTTATCTCCTCGAGTGGGGATCGAACCCACAACCAGTCGGTTTTGCAGTCACACCTCGTGCCGCTGCGCCACGACCGGCCTCTTAGAATTTATTTGTGATAAATTAATTTTGTTTATTATAATTTTATCATATATATTTCTTTCAATGCAAATTCTTAAAAGTTGCGTGAGAAAAAAAAGATTGCGGCAATCGTTATCAAAAAAAAACGAGAAAAAAAAATCATACGAGCAGAGGACAAAGAGAGAGAGAGTATATTGAAATGTTATTTTCCATATTTTCTTAATTAATAAAAAAACTTACGCAATAATTGTCGCCCTTCATTATTTTAAGGAAACATGATGTAATTAATACCTTATAATAGATTGATATTTGTAAGCATTTATTTAATTAGATAATTTAGTCGTTTTAAAATGATAATTTAAATTAGTATTAGTATTTAGAAAACAGATTTAGCAAAGACTTAATATCTTGGGTTCATTATTTCACTTGAAAAATAAGGATGATTTCATATTTAAATAGTTTTTTGTATGTTCTTAATATGATTATAATCATCATTTAACAGGTAAATATCTAGAATAAACATTAATTTTAAGATTGACCTTCTATTATATAATATTTTAATTTAAAACATAAGGCAAATCGCGTATTTCATCGTCTATTCTCAGTCAAAAGGTATCAGAATAAAATATTTCTAATGATGGCAACCTTTGCTTGCGGCAGGCGTTTTCCAGGCAACCATGTGTTTTAGTGATGACAAAAAAATAAGCTTTAATTTGATATATAATTCATTAAAAAAACACATGAGTGCAAATATTCACATTAAGTAACCTCTTTAAACCAGGAAACCTTGGACTTGCGGCAGACTGAGAGCTGGCAACCATTGTTTTTCCAATTCCTTATGCGATTTTCTTTCAAATGATGTGCGATTCACATAAAAAACATATGAGTGCAATTTTCTCCAAAAACGAGTTACGAAAAACATTAATTAAAGGTGATTGCGGCAGGATTTTTTTGGGCAACCCTAGTGTAATCTATTCTACTATCATGTTTCATTCTTAAATATAAGTTTCATTAGAAAATCTAATCCCTACAGTTTTAAACGATGGGATCTCCACCTATTAGAAGATTAAAAAAAATCGATAGCGCACCAAATATGCGTTTACCACGTGTAATGGATTGAATTGCGTAAACTTATAGAAAATGTACAAAGTAACTATATTTTTACTATGCACTAATAAAAATCACTAGGTAAAACATATTCTTAAAATTTAAAAAAGCCTTAACTTAAGCTCTTTAGAAATAAGGCACTGTAGGAGCGCCGTTACTTTAAATTATTTATTTTAATGGTGAAGAGAACGCGTGAATTGAATCTTTATAATGTTAGTACTGCTGAACGCAAGATCCAAGAACTAGTATCCCATACGTATAAATAATGATTGTTTTTCAGCTTCACACTGTATATGTGGAGACAGCAGGCAGAGAGAACCTAGTGTCCTTTTTCCGTTTTCATTAAGATACTTCTCTACTTTCTGCCGAGTCCCTATGTCTGTGAACTTAGCAGAGTATTGTCCAGCAGATCAAAAATAACATGGAGTTCTCTTCGCATGCAACTGAGTTCTATAGTTCCTGATAGGTTTTAAAAAATAGTACTGGCGTTTTTACCCCAAAAATAAATAAAACTGTTCAATAACATGCATAAGAGTTCAGTAGAAAAGGGGAATTAAAGTGTCTTAATGGGAACGGAGTTTCTTAACACTAAATTCCCAAGTTCCCTCTGTATACCCTGCTGAGTGTAATGTAAGATACAGTATGAAACTGGAAAAAAAGTCACTTGCTCACAATCGAATTTATAACCACTTCGCACCCTTCTATAATAAAAAACCCAATCCACTGGCAAATATAAAGAAATTCTTGTGACTCAGTGTATCTTTTGAAGGAAAGTTTTTATTCGTACACACAAATTAAATCTGAAGATCTCGTAATACAATTACATGGACGTCTCCGTTCTCTTTTACAAACATTTTCGCTGCATACCGACTTGGTAGCCGTTTTTTTATATTAAAAAATATTCCACTAATGTAAAAATCTTAGACTCCGTCGTGGCACAGTAGAAATATATATAAATGAATATGATGTTCAGGAGTTCGATACTTTTGGTGATTTTTTTATTATTTCTGTTTATAAATTATATATTCTACTAGAAACATTATAATTTATTTGCTAAATAGTGGAACGTGGAGTATTATGTTACTTAGTTTCTTAGCCAATGTTCAAAACTATAAAAAAAATACTTTACGCTTATCCCCTTTATATAAAGCAGGGTAGGTAGAGTGAATGTTAAGACATTCCGTTCTTTTGCTACTATTTAGTCATAATTTCAACTCCGTGTTAATTAACCGAACTCAACGCTGTATTTATGTTATAAGAGCGAACAATTGAAAATAAGTTAAATATAAGCTTCAAGCGTATATCGAACTCACTATATCATTGATTTATACCAGACACCGCTTCGTCACTAAACCGCTTCTTTTTATTGACATTATTGTAATACAATGGAACAAATAATAAAACCAAATTGAGGCCGTTATGGCGCAGCGGCACAGCGTTTGACTGTAAACACGACAATCGAGTGTTCAATTCCAACTGAGGGTTATCAGGGCAAATTAATTATTTTCACCTCCTCCCTGTGGTAAAAAGACAAGCGCGGCGTTAAATTCCACCGCTCGCTACACAATGTCTCGAAAATTGTATGGTGTATGGGGAACAGAGTGGAGTGTATTAACACAAGGTTCCCTAAGCCTACTCTGCTCTATGCGGGATACAGCGTGAAGTTATAAAAAAACTTAACATATTTTATTAGGAACAAGTGTATTTATTAGGCTCTAAAGTACACAGCTGAGGTGTCCGAGTGGTTAAGGAGTTGGACTTGAAATCCAATGGGTTATACCCGCGCAGGTTCGAATCCTGTCCTCAGCGTTTATTCATTATATTTTTCATATTTTTTTTTAATTTTATTTTTAGATTAACGTAATGTAATATAGCCTTTTTCGGCAAATACGTTATCCAACACGATTATTTTCTCTATTTACACCAGTAGTTCCAAAGATTAGCGTCTTTAACAAAACATACTCTTCAAATTCTTTAATCATATTACTTGTATAGAAATTGTACAGTAGGTTTGTTTTAATTAAAAATCTCCAACCGTTTAAAATATCAACGCGATGAATTTGGCTTCTGGGGAAAATGTTAATAGTAAGACGTCTGTGGTGATGTTGAGTGTCGCCACTCAACACTTAATATCGAATTCTTAACAATAGATATACTACCAACTCTGCCGTACTATGAGGCTGTCTTGTAGTAACGGCAAGCCTCTGACTAAACACGACGTTTATGGGTTCGATTCCTACTGAGGGAATTAATTATTTTAATTGTCTTTATAACAAAGAAGCCAGTCGTGGCGCAGGGGCACAAAGTGAAATAAAAGATATAACATAAAAAGCTAAATGTACTTCCGCCACTCAAAACGCAATATTCTGAAAAATGGATGCTGCATAGGGAACTGAGGGTCCTATCACTAATTCCCCTCTGCCTACCCTACTATATGCGGGATACGGAGTGAAGTTAATAAAAAAAATAATAAATTTACTAAATTTACACTGTAAAAGCTACGGTACTAGCTTTAACAAAACAGTCAGTGGCTTTCAGAGATGTGTGCTCCTGAGACGATAAATTTATTTGCCGTTCCGTTTGCACACGAAACTTTGCTTGTTCCATTGTGTACGTTTTAACTCTGAAAAGGGTAAGTTTAAGCTTCACAACAACGTGTTTAGGTAATCTTTGTGTTATTTATTGCCGAAAAATTGACAAAAATCTGTTGCGGAAACTATTTTTAAAGGAAACTCTTTAACCAGATTAATCTCGTATGTTTGAGTAATAATATTGTATACGAAATCGTCGTTGCGCAGTGACACGCGCGTGCATTTGCCCACTCCGGGGAATTAAACATTAAATATTTAATTTTCTTGTTCTAGTAACGAGGCAAAGCGCAGCGTTGATTTCCGTCAATTAGCAAATTGAGCAAAAAGTAGGGAACGATGGAGTCTTAAGAGGATAGGCTTTGTCTTAATACTAGGTGCACTCTCCTACGCTGATATGTATGGGAATCTAAAAAAAACATATTGTACATTTTTGGAATCCTGACGTATCGAACATTTTGCAATAGAATTTTTGCAAAATGGGTAATGGAGCGTTTTGATAATCTTTCTCGATAAATTCAAATCAAATCCATAATAAAAATATGTTTGTTATTCGTCTAGAACTTCCTGCGATTAGAGCATTCAACCAAATGAACTCTTCGGCTTCATAGTATCAGTATAGGGTGTAGATGTATTATGTAAATGTTATATTTACTAGTTTTTAAACAGATTTCATATAATAACTACGCTTTCTTGTTTCTTCGATTGTAAACAAAGTATATACATATGGTTTGACAGATGATCAGTTTTACTATATAACAATAATGATGTACAAATAATATTAGAGAAAACGTTAGGAAAGTTTGTAACAAGAAAATACGTTCAGAACTTAACACAAAATAAAAATTAATAATATAAGTATAAAGTACGATATATTTTAGTGTATGTATATTTGTAAATTTGTCCACAAGCCCGGAAACTAAAAGTAATATTTAAGAACAATCCAAGGTTCATCAAAATTAGCTTAAGCAGTTTATTAAGTATAACTAGGTATTTGATATATTATGTAAGAGGTCTGTAGATAATACGAATTTGTTTTTTTTTTGTGTAAATTATTTTATTATAATTAAAGAGGGGGTTTAATTGGATCTACAAAATAACGAACATAAACATTTCATTATTACCAGACAAATCGAATATTTTAAAAATTGTATTCAGCTCCATACCTACTTTATATAATACAATCAAAGCGATTCAGTTATCTTTATCAACCCACTTCATTTTAATAAAATATTGGTACTAAAATAAGAAAAATACAATGAAAAATCTTATAAAAATGTCAGATTCCAAATTCTAAACTAATAATTTGTTTATGTTTAATTGTAACAGTATTTATGGTTACTACTACTTAGTCCAGTCGTGGCGCAGCGGCACGAGGTGTGACTGTAAAACTGACTGGTTGTTGGTTCGTTCCCACTCGAGGAGATGAAATACTTACTTAAACTTAGCGCGGCATCGAGTTCTGCCACTCAACACGCAATGTCTTCAGAATTCGGCAGAAAGTGGGGAACGGAGAGTCTTAACACCAGGTTCCCTCTGCCTACCCTGCTGTGTGCGGGATACAGCGTGAAGCTGATTTTATTTATTACTTAGTCTGGCCATAAATACTGTTATAATTACAATACTGTTACAAATACATTGTATTTATAATGTTTTTGTTTTTTTTAATAAGGCAATTACGTCATTGTTGCACCAATTGAAAAATATGTCTATAATTATAGAAGCACCCATTATAGAATTTACTACAGAAATAATCTCAAAATACAGCAACAATAGAGAGACGTTGTGACAAATAGCTTGTGGGGCAATTCAGTTCAAGAAAACACAATACGGTCTACTATTGAAGTATTTGAAGTTCTTGGAGCTGTTTTTTTTCTGCATTTCTAAAGAGCTTTCAAAGCTTATTGATTTAGTATTTCCTTTTAGAAGTTCGCTATTGCTTTTGAATCACTTAATTACTTTTAAGCGTACTACTTTTCTATATTAAATTGGAAATGCAATGAATTACATTTATATATGTATGAATACTAGAGACTTAAACGCGGCTTCGCTCGCTTATACTTTTTTATATAGTAGCAAAAGGATAATATAATAAAAAAATATATTTTTTTTATACAAGGTATACCTCTATGGGTTTTCTAATGATTTTAAAAATGTGTGTAGAAAGTTTCATGATAATCGGTTGAGTAGTTTTAATGTGAAAGCGTAACAAGCGACGCCGATAAGCCTAACGCCTGTGGGGTTTCAATTCTGTTGTCTTCTATAACTCTCTTTCTGGAGCCCTGGCCACCGAAGATCTGGTCTCTAGTCTCGCCGTCGGGACAGAATTTATTTTTTAAATATTTTGAATGTATATTTTATATATAACAATATAAATGTTGGACCTCGACAATTATAAAAATATATGAATTTTACATAAACTTATGCATATTACATTTTTAACCGAAGTTTCTTACTATTACACAAACAACAACCTACTTGTTAGATTATCACAAAACTTTAAAAATATAAGAGTCAACTGATCATACTCAAAAAAGGACAAAACTAAATTAACCTATTTACCAAATTATTAAAATACTATTATATTTACAATATTTTCTTCAAAGAATAAATAATATTTCAAATTTTGCCAACAACTTTATTACCTGTCTCTCTTTCTTGGCCACAATTCAAAATATCTCGCATAATCTGATACTACAGTGTAATAGCAAAACAATGTTTTAACTGTCTGGTACTTAGTGGCAAGTTATGAATAATATACAGCTTCAGGTACGGACTCTGCTTTCTAAGTAGGGAGCGGCATTAATACTTTCATATTTTAAATTTTGCTATTAACAAAAAGCTAAGATAATAGCTTTTAGGGCCAACGTGGCTTAACGTGTTCTGACTGTTATCGTGGTTGTGGGTTCGAGGCTCACTGGAGGGAATGCATTATTTACTTATTTTTTTGTTCGAGCACAAAGCAGGCGTTGAGTTCCGCCACTTAAAACGCTATGTCACGAAAATTGAGCGGAAGATAGGGAACTCGCTAATATACTTTCAAATAACCGATTTTGATATTAAGAAGTAAGTAAATTTAGTATTATTAAAAAAAGATAAAATCGCTTGCTTATATTTTTGTCAAAACTTCAAGCTTTTTCAACGAGTCTGGTCCTTTAAATATAACGAGGCATTCTCAAAGACAACGTTATTACTCAGTTTTCATTTAGGGCGGATGGATAATGGCAATAATATGGAGAATACTAAGAATCTCTTTACAGTACCTACATTAGAAATTCAGTATTTTTACTTTAGAGATGGTTTATTTTTATTTTCACGTATCCCTCGCGGCTTAGGGGTTCCGGTTTACGTTTTTTTAGCTTCCTGATGTAGTACAGGTTCCTTCTGTTCCCCACTACCCCTTAAGGATTTTATGCTTTGAGTGGCGGAACTGAACTCCGAATTTAGTCTTCTACCAAATCGACGAAATGAAAATACTCTACTCCTTTAAATGGAATTCGAATCCACAATCATCACATTAACATTCAGATGTAAAAACTGTAAATATTTAGAAAAAAAACACTTCCCTAAGTTATATTGAACCCACAACTCCTTTTCTTATAATTTCCTTTCCCAACTACACTTCAAACGTCTAGTATTAATATGGAAAATTTTTCAAGAATTTCTGTACAGTAACATTAATAATTCAGTATTCACAGGCCACTTCGGGTTCTTTTGTCAGTGTTGAGTTCAAATAAAAAAATTGTTTGACGTGACAGTAAAGTGTCTCTTAGCTTGATTCCTATTGACGGAAGTAGGCGAGTTTTCGTTTTAGCTTAGTGTCGTCGCTTTAACAGTTTATTGCAGTAGAATTATATTTATATTATTTTTTAAGTAATGAGGCCAGTCGTAGCAGATCGGTAGAAGTATGTGACTGTAAACGCGACAGGCTGTGTGGTTCAATTCCCATTTGAGGAAATATAATATTTACTATTTCCTTTTCCTCGCTCTGGTGACGAGCCAATGCGCGGCGATGAGTTCCGCCACACAACACACAATACCTCAAAAAATCGACTAAAAGTAGGGAACAGAAGTAGTTTAACTTAATAGGGACGGAGTTTTTTCAAACTTGGCCTACCCTGCTATGCGGGAGAAAACAGCGTGAAGCGAAAAAAAAACTGAAGAAAACATCACGTTAATTGTTTGTAAGCCACTGTAGCTGCTATCAGAGATACCTAGGGCACTTAGAATGCTTAATGTATTATACACAATTCCTTCCATTTAACCACGAAGGCGTATATAAAACTCGTATCATCAGATTTCGAATTTTAACATGGTTGCCTTTTATTTCACATTTTTAACGTAATTTACTTATCCTATCCAATCCTATCCTGTAGGCAATAATTTCATTTTAATACAGAAAATATTTTATTTACATAACGAAATGCAAAAAAATGATCGAAATTTATCCTGCGGCTACTGTAAAAGGCTGACGAGGCCTATGAAAGCGAATGAATAAATTATGTATGAAATTATAAATCGATAAAACGTATGTCCGTTTTAATTTTTTTTTTGCTCCAAGCTGTATCACGTATATAGAAGGGTAGGTAGAGGGAACTTAGCGTTAAGCCACTTTTTCGAGATATCGAGTGTTGAGTTGCGAAACTTATCACCGTTCTCACTCTAGTTACCAGGCCGTGGAAATATCCGAAAAAAAAAATTAATTTTCCGATTGGGAATAGAATCCATATCTTCCACAGTGACACGCATTTCTACCTACCTGCTGCTTAATTTGTCTTAATTCATAAAATAAACATTGAAAAAATAATTTCAGATAGAGTCAGGAATATGTGGAACAGAGTATCTTAGCCCCCTGTCTCTGCTTACCCTGTTTTATGTTGCGTACAGCGCGAAGCTAAAAAAAAAAACGATCTTTAAAAAGTATCAAAATTATATGCAACTGAATAAGTTATCAACATATTTCTAAAGAAAAATCTACATTCACGTCATATAAATTTAAAATAGTCAGACATTTTAATTTTATATAATTAAATCTTATACAACACTTTGAGGTGAAAATTACAAACATTTACTAAAAAATATTTTTATCTGACTCACTTTGAAAATTAAAACGATAATATGTATATACTAAATGAAAATATTTTTAACCAATATAATATTATGTCGTATCATTTTGTAAGATCGATTTTCACTGGGAGGAAGGTATTGTTTTAATTATATAAGTGAATTGTGGAGTGTCGCAGCACTATGTTTTGTTTTGCTATATGCAGGATACAGAGTAACGTTGTAAGAAAATGTTAAATTATATACGATCTGCATACAAAACTCTCTGTACTTCTGATTTTCGTTCTAATTCGTGACAATGGAACTAAACACCGCAGTTTAATCACAGTCTGCGTGTCATTCATAGCTTTTAACATCAGGCCACGAGTGCGTTAGTTATGTTTATTATGATATTTTCAAAATTTTTGTTTTAACTGAATTTTATAGAAAAATAAGGGCAACCACAGTAAATCTGTCGTGGCGCAGCGGGATAGTGTCTTATTGCGCGGCGGTTATTAGTTTACACGTTACTCAACAAAATGTCTTGTAAACTGGACAAAAGGTGAGGAAAGGTACGTCGTAACGTTCACTAGGTTAAATCCCTTCTATCTAACCCAACAATATAACGTAAATAAAAACGAACTTTCATTAAGTATTATGACTGTGATAATATTACATACATACGAAAGAAAAATATTTAGTATAAAGAAACGTATAAAGCCCACATTCCTTGGAAAACGTCCAAGAAGCGCGGGTTCGAATCCCGCTACATGAAAATTTATATACGTTTTCTAAAAAAAGTAAAAAAAAAACATTTTCTTTTCATTTTGCCTAGCAGTTTTATGGGGCGCACATTTTCTAAACGGAAAGCGTCATACGTTCGAACACGCACTGAGTGGTTGGTAAAAGAGAAGCAATGGAGTGAGCCTCCATTTTGCACTAGACATGAATCTCAATTGAATTTGAATGCTTTTTATAGAACTTCGAGTTACTTTAGTGGAGATGATATTTGCCTATATTTTTTAGTAAATTAGATTTTAGTTTAGACTGTTTTTTTTAGGTAAACTATAATAAATTGGCATTGGTGGTTTTAGGTTCACACCTAAAATATTACATAAAGCAGGGTAAACAGAAGGAACCTAATGTTATAACATTCCGTTCAACACCGTTTGCCCAATTTTCGAGAGATTGCAGTTTAGTGGTAAATCTCTACGTCGCGGTGTATATTTGACTTTGACTTAGAACTTATAACTGTCGTTTTACTGTTTACCGCTGAGCTACCTATATCTCCATTTCAACTTAACAATAAATAATATTTTTAATACGAATATAAGCTATAAATAAGATATAAACAGTAAATTTCCTACTTAACGTCCAAAATCCTCATACAAAAAATACATAAAATTCTATAGAACCTAGCAATAAAATTTACACATGAATATACTAACGCGAGAATGTTGGGTGAATATAAATTCTTAACGAACCCCGAACGGTGCGTACCCTAATCGCTCCTTTTTATTCTTCGACCGATATACTTAAGGTAAATAAGTTTTTATTTCTTTTAAATTTTATATTGAAAAAGGTAAGGTTTTTATCGTTTTTGCGTTTCTTCCTCTGATCGAACTCTTATGAGACCTTTTGTGGTAATCATCACATGAATTCTTTATCAAATTTGCTTATAATAAAATTAATAAAACATCATTTATTATTATTTTAGGTAGAGGCCGTCGTGGCACAGAGATGTAAGCGTGTGACTGTAAGCAACGGTGGTGTGTTCGATTTCCATTAGGGACTGGTACCAAGTGAAAAAGCGCGGCGTTCAGTTCCTCCATTTAACACGCAAATTTGAAGGAAAGTGGAGTGTCTTAACGCTAGTTACCCTCTGCCTACTGTAACTTGCTATATGTGATACAGCGTGGATCTAACAAAAAAAATCTGTACTATTCGCTAATCGAGAAGACCTTTAATATTAACGATAATTACACATTTTGAATAAAACTCTTTAATCGGATTAATCACATACATTTAGTATAATACATTTTTGCCGTAGTTACGGTTAAACCTAGGTGGAGTTGGGTTTCCAAAATAGTACAAGTGGTATAAATATCCACGATTAATCCGATTAAAGGGTATCATTTAAATTATATAAAACTTTTTCTTGCTTTGAGTTCCGCCACTCCACTCGCAATGCCTCGAGAATTCGGGGGATTCAGTAAGGAACGGAAATATCTTAATGAAAACAAAGTGTCTTATTACTAGTTCCCTCTGTCTACCCTTATATGTATATTAAAAAGACGCAGTGCAGCCAAAAATATATATTATTCTTAAATAAATATGTGAACTTGTAATAAAGTACCCATTTCCCATTCAACATAAATATTTATTCATATATCATAATTAAAAAAAGTTTAAAATGAATGAATATTATTTATTACAATATAAAAATATTTATTCATACATATTTTGTAAAAGAGCATTAAAACAGTAATATATAGCTGGGTATTACTTGAAACTGCGCAGCAGATGCGGTGTCGATTAGTCATTGGATTGCATTATACCCATTGTTCTGTTTGCTCAGACCTCGTTTGTCTAATGGATTATGGTTGAAAAAAACGCATATTTTTTACGGATTTTTATAGTTTATACCCATTTTGTTTTATGGGAATAATTTTATTATGGGTTGTATTTAGTTTATTATTGCGCAGAGGTATATAATCTGACAAAAATACGACGGCTGTAGGATCGATTTCCTCCGGGAAATGATCTATTTTCTTTTGCTTGTTTCGGGAAAAGTTGAAGCGCGGGGTTGAGCTCCGTCACGCAACACACAATATGTCAAAAATACCTCTATCTATCCTGTTATAGGTCAAGCTATTTTTTTATGCTTATGTTTATGAAAACAAAAATCATATTGAGATTATTTTTTATTTTACGGACATATTTCATCTTAAGGAAAATACAAGTATCATCAAATCTTTTAAAAATACGGTAAATAGACATAATATATTTCCCCAATTTCGAATCGAACGCACAACTATCACATTTACAGTCTGACGTTGCCCCACTGCGGTCTGTTATATTACTGAACCTTTGAAATACACTAAAATCTTTTCACTATTTAAGGCGTAGAACGTCGGCTCGCAACATTTAATCTCAACTGACTCAACATAAACATTACGAACACAACACAACTGAGAGTAATCTTCGTTTTATGGGTTCCCTACTTAAGCTATCCCTGAGTTGAAGTAACAGTGCCGTCATTTGTAAGTGTTATGATTATACTTATACACTGTACTAATATTTGATCTCCACGAGTTTTCCTTATCAATTGGGGTGGGCAGAGCTGATAAGTCTTTCTCCTTCTTACCTTCGAGACACTCCTCGAGTATTTCTTCACTACAAAATTCAGATAGGCAATTTCGTTCATATAAAAAAGTTAACAATTTCAGCTAGAAATTTAGATTAATGCAAGAAAAGAAAAATATTAGTATATGAGAATTTATTCCGCGACTTTGCTTTTAACAATCATGCCCCTATTTTAAAATACCTTTACACAATTACACAGACATATTCCCTTTAACAAATTTATCAATCAACACTCTATCTTGAAAATTGAGGTGAAGCGGGGAAACGGATTTTAATAATACCAGGTTCCTTCTGCATACCCATAGCATATACTATATGCTAAATACAGCGTGAAGCCAATTCGTTTTAATAAAAACTTTTTAAATATCAATAAAAATAAAATGGAATGTATACATACATGTATACATTTTTCACCTTTCTCATTAATCTCAGAGCAGATGTCGCCACTTTACCGGGCCATTTAACGTCATTTACATACGTTAATGCAACTACAGGCGCGAGCAGATTTTTCCCAACCATTCAATCGCTCAAATTATTACTATATATATACATATACATATCTATATGTATGTAAGTATGTATGTATGTATGTATGTATGTATGTATGTATGTATGTATGTATGTATGTATGTATGTATGTATGTATGTATGTAGATATATTTATTTTTTACACATGGCATATCGTTTCCGGACCGAAACGTTTCTGCTTTAATTCGACGCAGATTGTGTCCCATTGAAATTTTATTGCCATTAAATGCATATTGTATTCGTTGTGAATTAATTAATGTATACGATGTACGTTACATGGAAAATGAAATAAGTATTTATGAGCAATCAAAACTCTTCATTCGGATGCTTTATTTTCATTTATTTGGATTGCTTCGAGTATGTTGTATATTTTTTTGCTGTTTTTCGTTCTTCGAGCCGGTTTTCATTTTGAGTAGTTGGTTTTTATTTTTCTTTTGCTATTTTATTTCTTATAAATTTTGCTTTGCGTTGAGTGGCGGTGATTATTTATCATCAGGTAGCTCGTACGCTAGTTTGTCTTCACTTTTCTTTATAAAAAATCATAAGAGACTCACTAGTATAAGCAATTTTAATTGTTTCCGTAATTAACAAACTACAAATTTGTCTTAAAATTTAAATAAAATTATATTTTAAAATATCATAACGTAGTTAAAATATTTTATTACCTTATTATAGACATACCATTATACTAGGATAGAGTTAATAGCATTTATTTGGCCTTTACGGGTGTGACTAAGCACAGATCTCTACATATAACAGTGTCATTTAAATAATGAAATCGTTGTCCTATATAAATACAAACAAAAAACATTATAACTCACGAAAAAACATCATAATTTTTTTTTGTAATATTATATTTCGCAAATACCAGGATGGGTAGAGAGAATTTTGTAATAAATTTCATTCTGCACTTTCCGTCTAGTTTTCAATACATTGTTTACTGAGTAGTGGATTTGAGATCCACTACTCAGTAAACAACCCACAACGCCACACTTTGTCAAGTAACAAAATAAAGAAATGAAAATATTTATTTCCTCTGACTGTCATTTGAATCTACAACCACCGTATACAAATAGAAGATGTACCGCTGTGCCATGACAGCATCAACGTTCACATAAACACGTTTACGTAATGAATCTTTTTTAATTCACTTCGTACGAGAATGAAAAATGGACTTATATTTATTTTGATTCGAATGCTGTAATAACTTAACGTCGGCAGTACTGGATATCTGAATCGGTATTTCAATTCACTTACTCCAAACAAAAGTACGTTAAGTATACAAATGGTACATACGAGTGGTTTTTATATTTATTTACTTGCGTTTTTTTTTTATAAATGTTGTTTTAATTTAATTAATAATTTTATGTTTTAAACTTAAGTTTTATTCTAATATTGCAGGGTAGACGAAGAAAATCTAGTGTCAAGATACTCCGTTCTTGTCGTGTTAATTCAAGATCTTGCGTATTGAATGGTAAAACTCAACGCTACACGTAATATAATTTAAATTGTAGGGTTTCAAATGTAACTCTACAATATATTTAATAATATTTCTGCCAGAGTTCTCCGTTTAACACAAGGACTACTGTTCTTATACCATCAAAAAATTTAAATGTTAATAACTCATCAAATAATCAAAGTCAAAAATCGTATGGCGTAGTGCGACCGAGTCTAGCTATGAATGCCATGTTTGTGGGTTCAATCCTCAATCGTGGCAATGATTATAATAATATCACATACATTCGTTATTTTTATTATTATCATTTTCCCGCTTCACCGAATGAAAAGTCTCAAATAAGAAAGAGAAGAGAAAGAGAATGGGGGACGGAGACGGAGGAAAAATATAAAGATAAAAAAATGATATTAAAACATAAATGAAAAAACATATTGTAATGAAAGTAGCAAGTGTAACGCGGTCGTGATCTCATTTCCTTACACTCGTTTCCTAGCTATTTATAGAATAAACACGCATCGCGAATTAACCAATCTTCTTGGTTACAAGGTGCCCATTACTTCGACCTAGATTTATATATTTAATATATTAGATTTTTGCCATTTTTTATAGATTATTGGTCTTAGCACAGAGGGACAGCGTTTATAAGCGTGATGGTTGTGGGTTCGATATCTATTCGGGTTAAAGTGCGATTTTGTATTTCTATACACGCAATGTTCTGAATAATTTGACACAAAGTAAAGAAAGGGAATGTTAACGTCAGGTTCTCTCTGTCTATCCTTTTGTAGGTGATAAGAAACGTGATACTAAAAAAATAATAATTGCATAGCTCAAACCTACGCCTAAGCTGCTAAAGAAAGTGGGGAACGGAGTGTCTTAACACTAGGATCCCTCTGCCTATCCTGCAGTGTGCAGAATACAGCGTGAAGGTGATTTTGATTTGCATAAAATTTGATCGTAAACTTGACGTAACCAGTAAAGCGCGGCGTTGAGTTCCGCCGTTCACCACGCAACGTTCAGAAAATAGGGCTTAAATTGCCGAAAAGGGTGTTTAACACTAACTTCCCTCTGCTTACCGTGATATATGTGTGCAACATGTAACCAAAAAATCCTGCTTAAATATAAAAGATTTACAAAAGTTACTATAGTTATAAATTTAACATTAGTATCAAAGGTTCAACGCAACTCTAACATACTATTCTAGTACTGGTAATCAGTTTAAGCACAGTTATAAGGCCCACATGGGTCGGGAAGGTCAGATGACGGTCCCAAGATATCGGCAATACTAACAAGGGTAGACCCAAATGAAATTGGGTAAATTAATAAGATGTAACGAATGAAATGAGAGGCCGTTGTGGTACAGCGGGAAATGTGATTGTATATGGGAAGTTTGTGGGTTCAATACGACTTACGATATTATTTTTTGCGATATTTAAAAGAAACGCATTATCCTGCGTATAGCAGAGTAGTCGGAGGAAATGAGTGTTAAAACCTTCCGTTCCTTAATTTATTATCCAATTATCGCAGCATTTTGTGTTAGGACTTAACACTGCAGCTTATACCGTGGCCATTGTCAAAATAATTTAAATATGCCCATAATATTGTGAATAGCCAGTGGGGATTGAACCTAGCACCATCATTTTTACAAGTAAATGTTATCGTACTGCGCCACGACGGTCTCATATTATATGTATATACATACATTGAAACAACACAACACACGCCGTATAACACGACGATTATGGATTCAATTTCCATTCGGGGGGATGAAATATTATTTAACAACTACATTTCCTCTCTCTGGTAACGAACCAAAGCGCGGCCGCTACACAGGAGGAGTTACCGTTACTCAATATGGAATTCCTCAAGATTTCCACGGAAATTTGGGAACGGAAAGTGTCTTGATGGGAACTGAGTGTCTTAACACTTGGTTCTCTAATTCCTAGGTTCCCTGTGCCTCCCTTTCATATACATAATACAACGTAATAGCAAAAAAAGATAGAATTAAAAGGAAAACTGAGAGTTATGTATAGTATTTAGTAGTTTCGAGTGTTATACCTTTGATTTTACTATTACCACAAAACATAAAATCGGTACCCCAATTCGACACAAATTACGAGTGCTTCATTTCCTACAATAATTCTGGCTGTTTCATTTCACGAATGTATTTTTAAGCCGTGTTAATAAGGTAGGCTTATTTCGTAGCTTTGGAATGCTTTTTATGCCTTTTATGTTAAGTGGAAGATATTATAATTGAGTGTGTGATTATTACATACTTTTATTGTATTCAGAACTTACTAGGTGGCGCAGAGGCGCAAGTGTTTGACTGTAAACGCGTGGCTGTGGGTTCAATCCCCATTTGGGGAAATTAAATATTTTACTTTTTCGCTCGAAGTAAAAGTGTTCGTTGAGTTCCGTCACTCAACACGCAATACCTCCAAAATTCGGCGGAAAATAACGAACGGAGTGTATTATCACTAAATTCCCTCTGCCTATCCTGCTGTGTCCGGGAAACAGCGTGAAGCTGAAACTTAAAAACTTTAAGTATAGTCTAAACTTATGTTATATAACTTACGTAAAGTTAAATAAGTTTTTTGTTTTGGAAAAAATATGGAAATAGATAAGAAAAGGTTAAAATAATAGACGTAAACATTGCAAGCGTATATTACAGAGCGTAGAAAAGAAAGTAATTAATTTCCCAGAATAGGAATCGAACCCACAAACGTCGAGTTAACAGACCAACTCTATTCTGCTGCATCATGACGGCCTCTGTGTAGAATGTTTAATACTTGAAAGCTAAACTGAACTTCATTAACTAATTTTCAAAGAGAAAACTTCTAAATTTACTTTTAATTGCTACCTGCTACCAAATGTAATACGTTATATAATCTACAAAAGTGTTAAAATTTTAGTAAAATATTTAAAAACGAATGGGACCTAGGTGGCAAGGAGGATGTCTAGTTACTTTATAAAATTGGCTTTAGTAAAGCTTTACTAAAAGCTCTGTACAGCTACACTACAGAAACTTCAAATTTATTTACTTTAATGAAATTTAAAGTTGTAAATATACAAAAATGTCGCTATGACAAATGAATGTAAAAATGGGACGGATAAGTAAATGTTACTTTAGTTTTTTATTAGGTTTACTTTGTATCCTTTGGGATAGAAGTTGTATCCTCAGGTTCCCTATGCTATGTGCGCAAAGCAGGATAGGGAACCTAAGATTCTAGTGTTATGAAGCGCCGTTCCTATAAAGACATTTCCGTACCCTATTTTCCACCGAATTCTGTACTAACATTGTAACGTAACTCAACGTCGCGCTTTGATTCGTTAGCAAATTTGAGAAAATAAAAATAAATCTTGCCTGAGTGGCTTACCACAACACATTTGAATCTAAATCTAATAACATAATTACTATGTACATACATACATTCATACACTACAAGTCATTTGGGTATTTCCCGAAATTCGTAATTTCACTGCCTTTCATAGGTTTGCCAAATCGTGATAAGTTTATCGCTCTACAGCATATCAAAACCGTTGCAGCGAGTAAATCATACTTAACAGGTATCCGAATATTTTAGACCATAGCTGTATATTAGTTACGGTGTGGCAGTCGACTAATGTGGTTACCTGCGCTGTAGATTGCTAGATGGGTTTTGGATTTTTTTCAATATTGAAAATCAGCTTTGCGAGGTTTTTTTTTCATGATTTAAAATATATGATGATATAGTTAGTAGTCGTGAGATAATAAGTTTTTTTTATTTCTGTTCCATATGTGACGCAAATACTAAAACTAGGTACTATTTGAAAAAAAATCTCAGCTATTGTTATAGGAACGAGAAAAAAGGTTGTCCTAATTTTAAGAGAGAATTTTAACATCACTTAGCTTCCAAGGTTCCGTTTGCCTACCTTGCTATACTATGCGGGATACACCCTGAAGCTAAAAAATATTAAAAAATCCTTGTGGACACCCACATTTGGTAAGGCAGAAAGCGACCAAGTGACCAATGCTTTTGTTATTATTATTTTTTTCAATAATTACTTTAGTAACTTTAATATTTTAATAGTAAATTTTGTGACTAAAATAAAAGAATGGTCACATTTTGCGGCATTTCTAGTATTTTTTAAATCTGGAAACTAGATATTCATCTTCATACCAACTGCATTAGTTAATGCGATTGTTCCTCAGAACATAATTTTGCCAATCAACGCCTATCGTAGAACACGCTTTGTGTTGCAATTCGGTAAATATCTGTAATTTGGCTTGAAATTTATTTGTGTGAGCTTATCTGATATATTAGTTTAGTAGCTTTGTTTGAATAATAGCGTTATGTAATTTTATATATGGATGTAATTTTTTTTTTCTTACAAGGTTTAAGGAGAATTTATTATGCTTTATAGTGATGCTCGCAGGCCTGACAGGTGTTGTTTCTACCAGAAAATAAGAATCATATGAAATATAGTATTATAAATGTTTTATTGTAAAAATTAAAAGTAAGGTAGACAAAGGAAACATAGGATTTAAACACTCCGTCACTCAATTGTTGACACATTACATAGAGGTGGGAGAGAGAGACGAGAACAACAAAATTAGTTTGTTTCTCGAGTGGAAATTGAACCTACAACCATTGCACTTACAGCCATACGCTCTATCGCAATAAATCTTTTACCAAAAGTGAATTTTGATAATACAATCCAAGATCTGCCATTCTTCAATGTTACAATGTTAAGTAAAGCTTTTAAACGCTACACTAAACGTGTACGAAGGCATGATGAATGAGGTATAACATCGGGGAAACAGGTCAGCCATATTTTATATTTTAATCATTTTAAACTTTTAAAGTTATCTGTTGAGTAAATATGTTTATCTGTGGTCGTGAATGTGTGAATGTTTTTTTTTTTGTTTTGTTATGTTCAGTTTTTTTATTTATTTATTTATTTCTACTTGTGGGTTATATTTTACAAGGAATGAGAATGTTTGCGGGATAGTATTAAATGTAATATTTCTTTCTTTTTCGTTTTCGCAATAATTTCGAGTAATTCATTTTTTGCCTTGTGCGTTGTCTTAGTATCAGACCCAGTATCGGAAGATTTTTATATGTATAGATTTTATATTATGTATATTTTTTTTGGAGCTGTGAAAATGTAAAGGTGTTAAGGATAAATTAGGTAAAATGTTACATTTGCCTTCATCTAACCGACTCCTGTGGCGCAATAAGTTTGACTATAAGCGCGATGATGATGATGAAAAATAAATTCTGAAAATTTTTGAAAAAATAACGTAATATTGCATTTCTTGACTATCTCTAATTTCCTCATAAAATAACTCAAAAAGCGTTGAGTACGCTAGTACTGCTCAATTTTTTTAGCTTCACTTTGAATCTTGCATATAGTCGGATAGGCAGAAGAAACCTAGAAATCTAGTGTTAAGATACTAGGCTCCTACGTTACGACTAAGACATTTCCGTTCTTCACTCTCTGCAGTAACGGAACTTAACGCCGTGCTTTGTCTTGCTACCAAAGCGAGGAAATGAAAATAATTTAATCATAACTAATCTAAAAATATCATTGCCAAAACTCCGAAATAAATCAAAAACATTATGCTAAAAATATTATAATCCCAAAAGCAATATTTCTATAAAAATTAAATGGAATTGCATCAAAATCAACAATTTCACACAGAAAAGAATAAACCAGATAAGCCAGCTCTTGTTTAAACAGCGCTTGACGCACACTTTAGACTTGGTAGAGTCAGTAATGGGCGTTACTTTGAATGTTTACAACGGCTTACCGCGAGAACTGTCGCGGGTCTGACTGAGATCTAATATCGTGGAATATTATACATTTTTCACTTTTATTTCACATTCAATTCTATGTCTAGAGTGATTTGTTTTATAAGACTATTAGGTTTGCTCTAGTTTTGTTGCGTGAATTTTGTATAAGAGAATATATTTTTACTATATCGTGGTTCTTTGAATAAATAATATTGATAATATAGTGCCTTATGTGATCGAATTTTACTACACAGTAGTTTTTAAGGGGAATCACGATTCTCCTTAAAAATTACTGTGTAGTGAAATTCGATGGTGTGCCACGTATACACAATGGACACAATCGTGCGACTATGAACGCGACAAGTTTTGGGTTCGATTCCCATTAGAGGAAATTAAATATTTAATTATAAGTCACCCTGCTATATGCTGCACAAAATATAAAGTTTAAAAAAATTGTGTATAGTATCTCTTTGCAAATGCAACTAAAATCCAGCATTTGAACCTACAATTCAGTCTACAACGTCTCTTAAGAGGGTTAGAAGTAGTGTTCACACCACTGATGTGGCTTCGATTCCCCTGGGAGAGTGATTTATTCTCATTTCTTCGCTCTGCTTATAAGACAATGCTCGGTCTTGAGTTTCGCTATTCAATACACAATGTCTTGAAAATGGAGTAGACAGAGTGTATATTAACTTGCCTCTGCTTACCCAGCTATGCAAGACACAGCATAAAGCAAAAACAAAACGTTGAAAAGCAAAACAAAGCAATACATCATTCACCACAAAAACCACATAAAAAGACAGAAAATTACACATAGTAAAGAAAAATATAAAGTGATTGAATAGATCAATCCTTTTAAAAGTTTTTGATGTAATGTTATACCAAAATTTATTTTCCCATAATCGTAGATCAGAGCTCGTAATGGACCCATCGAGGATGAAATGAAACAAATGTATCATCATAATAAAATGGCTTTCAGCCAGCGTCGCTGTGGTGCATGGTGGGGTTGTCAGCTTTTATAGTTAAACACTAACTGATATTGTTCTTATTTGAATTTGAATAAAAAAAAAATCTATATATTTGATTTTAGACTAGGTGGTAGGTTTAATTTTTAAAAGCTGGACGAGAATAAAAAATAATACTTATGTACATATATATTTTTGTAAATCCTTGTAAAATAAATAAATACATTTGGTGATATCGTGGCGCAGAAGGAACCTGGGCACCTAGAGTAAAGATACTTTTGACTATCCGGACCACTATCCGGCGGAAAGGATTGTGGCGGAACTGAACGCCACGCTTTGACTCATTAGATCGTTACCAGAGCCAGGACAGCAAATTACACGCTTATGCCTGTGCTCCTGTGCCACAACGGCCTCATGCTTTCGACAATGTTTCTATAAATAAATGGAAAGTGGAGAACAGAGTGTCCCAACACTAGATACTTCATACTTAGCCTAATATATACACATATTTATCCAAAAGAATACCATAAATACACAAAATTTTAATATCAATATGAACCTAACCGAAACTTGGCAAAGCATTAAGTATTGATTGAGATTGTGAGTGATTAATTGCGGAGTTCTGCGATACTGTCACAGGTCACGGTTGATTGATGATTACTTTTTATTTCTTTGTTTCATTTCAGGTAAGTGCTGTACCTTTGTATATGTATATTCATATATATGTATATAGTATTTGGAAGGACATGTGAGTATTTAAATTTAAAAATATTATAGACGTAGGTAAGTGTTTTATAATTTTCTTGTTTTTCCGTATACAGCATCGAAGGCGGAGAGAACCTACTGTTAAGTACCATAGTTCCCCATTTTACCCTCAAATTCGAGCCATTTCGTGTTGAATAGCGGAACTTAACATTGCACCTTATTCAAGGTATATTCTATAACTAGAGGCCGCGCGCGGCTTCGCCCGCTTATTAGGAGTGAATTCTAAAAAAAATCACGAAGCACGTGTTCAATAATATATTTTTAACAGTCTGAATTTAAATTTATATAAAAATCGGTGGCAATTTAAAGATTTTTCCATATAAACTTTCAAAACCTTATTTGAACCCTTAGGAGGTGAATTCTTAAAAACCATGAAACACGTGTTCAATGAAATATTTTTAAGAGTCTGAATATCAAATTTTATAAAAATCGGTACAGATTAAAAAAAAATTCCATACAAACTTTCAACCCCTATTTCATTCCTTTAGGGTTAAAATTTTTCAAATTCCCTTCTTAGTGGATGTCCAGAATATGAAAATAAACATCTGCCCAAGTTTCACGTTTCTACCATCAGCGGTTACGGCTCTGCGTGCGTCTTACCTCAGTCAGTCAGCACAAGTCCTTTTATATATATAGATATTATTCAAGGTCTATTTTGAAAACAGGACAAGCGAAGCTCATACAAAAGTATATATACAACTATTGCCACCCTTACATAGTCAAATTCCACAATCTTGTTATGTCAAACCCATTCAAACAGACAGACAAAACAGACAAACAGTTTTCTCATAAATAGATTACGAGCTGTCAACGCTGAAGCCGGGACGAAACTATTAAGCGCGTTATTTCCGCTCCGCCCTACCGAACTGTAGATTGGGTGGAAGTGACAATTTCTATTGCCTTGCGCTAAATTAAATTATATGCATAGAATTTTATTTGAAAATATATTTCTTTAGTATTTAATTATGAATGTTATTATAATGTTTTATAGACAAAAATAAAATTTTGGAGATTCTAAATGATATTTAAAAATAATGATTGTCTTGTAAATGTTTACTTTTTTACTAATAGTTTGATTGGTTGAACGCAGTTATCTCAGAAACTCCTTAGTCGCTCGCTATACGTGGCGAAAAGAAGCAAATTTTGGACAAAATAAGAATTGATATTGGGATTCAAGGAACGTGGAAAATGGAGAACGGTATGTCACTCGATCTTTTTGACTTATCACGTATAAAGCTGGAGATATATGAAATGAAAAATATAGAATCAATAAAAGAACCGTACCGTAGCGTTTGGCGCTCCGTTCTCTCTGACTACCCCGCAAGGGATAAAGCGTGAAGCTAAGTAAGTAAGTAATAAAAGAAAAGTAAAAAGTAAAAAGGAAATAGTAGTGTCTATATAAATTTATTCCGTTACTGATTGATTGATCGACAACGTACATCTGAAGGTAGGCGGCATGAAACGCTGAATTTTAAAATATGAGGAGACTTTCGGCGAGGGAAAGGGGAGCGATAAGAGAGGATTTCTTAAAAATCCTACACGATCTCATACGGATCCCAACACGTTACATTTTTCTCTTATAGTCCACAAAGAAAATTGCAGGCTGCTACTAGTTAACTATACTTTCTAAATGTATTCTATTTTTTGTATTAGTATTTAAATTATTTTTAAAAATGAATGCGATTTAATACAACATTTTTTAATATGCACATCGCAAATATAATAAAACGTAAATGAATATTTTATTTGGCGATGTCGAGATATTTTAACGTGTTTTTATAATAATGTATATAAAATTTTACAACCAATTTTTAAAAGATTAATTATTTCTATGTTTTTATGAAAAACTTAATTAAGTTATCTGTAGTAGTTATCGCTAGTGATTTTAGGTAATCTATATGTATCGAAGTAGTGAATTTACTGACTCATGTTGAAAATATAACTAAATTAGCAGGCTTTTATACTCTAAAATTTTTGTCATATGTTTTTATAACAAAATATTTTTCCATATTCATATCATATATATTTTTTTTTATTTTATACGTCTCTACAAATTATATATATTTGTACGAAGATATATTAAACACAAATTGAAATACTAAATACTAGATATCAAATCAAATATTTTCATCACTCATCCATACCGAAATCTATCCGATAAAAAACTAAAAATGGAAAAAGTAAATTGGCACTTCTAGAAAATCCCATTTCCGCAGATCTCTACAATTCGGACGCGGATGCAGAGCTTCGAAAGCAATCGATTTCCGGCCTATTCGACTTTAAACGGGAATCAAACCCGATATCCGAGCGGATTTAGTTTTGGACTCGACAGTTCGTAATGAATAGAGTGGCTATACGTTACACTTGGATTTATCAGTTCGTTTTATTAATCAAGGTTGGTTTCTTTAGAGAATGGAGAATTTGTTTTTTTTGTTTGTTATATATAAGTAAAATGTACATTTTTATATTTGGATTGAGGTTATTATAATAATTTTGAATGTTGCTATGATGATTCTTAGAACAAGTGATGGCTATGAAGATAAATCTTCAGGTCGAATATTTACATTTAAACTAGGTGGCTTTATTATGTTTTTGCGTCAAAAATATAATGTTTTTACGTGCATATTAAAGGACTAATCATCAAAAGTAAAGGATTTTGGTTGATTAAAATGAAACAAAAAATTATGCTCATATAGAAAATCTGAACACTACTTTTTAATAAAAGCAAATAACTACTACTTGTTTAGTAAAACTACGTTTCATTAAATTATTTTATTATTGAAACATATTATTTTTATTCAATTTTTTGTAGTTTAACGTAAATGAATAAATCCTATCTCCAATTAAATATTTTTGTTTACTAGAAATTTATGTGTGTAACATACATACATGCGTACATATATATGCAAATATATCGGATTTTTTATTAATTTAAATGCAAATTCTCTAACGCTTTTTCAATCCTTAGTTAGTCTAGTTCTATCCAATACTAACTAGTTTTATTAATCAACTAGCATTGACCCGCGACTTGGCCACTGTGGCCAAACGGAAACAACCAAAAGCTGTGTATGACACATTGTGCCTGAGGTAACTGACCACAGGGACAGTAGATTATACGGAAACTATACTGAAGCATGATAAAATGCTATATGCGATATATAGCGTTTTTCGATAAATTGACTACTGGCACAAGAGATTTTTTGGAACCAGTACTTTTTGAGATTAGCGTGTGAAGCCGAACACATTCTTCCACATCATGATATTAGCTAAGAAGTATGGATAGTAGCAGTGAATAAAGTAGGCCAGTCGTGGTGTGAGGGTACTAGCATGTGACTAGCGTGACAGGTAGTGGGTTCGATTTCCACTCGTTGAAACGAAATATTTAATTTTGTTCATTTGCTCGCTCTAGTAACGGAGTAAAAGAGCGGCGTTGAGCTCCGCCACTTAACATGCAATACCTCCAGAATTCGGTGAGAAGTAAAGAACGGTGAGAAGTGAAGAAGTGTCAAAATAGTTGTAACTTTAGGGTTACCAGGTTCCCTTTGCCGATCCTGCTATGTGCAGAATATACATAAAGCTAAAATAGGTATGGATAGATTAGTCATATATGGATATATAAGTATCGACTCCTAATTTGTAACAACATTTAGGATATTATTTGGAATTGAAGTGAGCCTGCAGTGTATAGATACGGTCCATTTTCATGGACGAGTATAGCTTATGGGTTGAAACTTAAATGTATATCGAATGTGAATCGAAATTTGAATGATGATTAGTTTTATTTATATATCTATCTATATACATACATAGAGAGAATCTAAAGTGAACCCCAAGTGGCAAGACACTCTGTCAGGTCTTTTTTTTCATTTTATTATATTTTTACACTATAGATTAGAAGTGTCTATATATTTTTTGATAAAATTTCGTTCATTGAGACAACATTTTAAGCGATGTTGAATTAGTTGATATATTAAGTTAGAAAAATTTAAGCGTTAATTAAAATTTTAGTATATATATTTATAGGTTCCTTGAGTATTTCACGGTCCTGTCACATAATAAAAGATTTTTTTTGCTTAACGCTTTTTCCTGCACATATTATATAGGTGCAGTAAAGAAATATCTTGTAAGAAACATTGCTTTGCTAACAGCGTAAACAGAAGGACAACAAACAAGCAGAGGCTTAGGACATTCCGTTTCCCATGTTCTGTTCAATTTTCGAGATATTTCATGTTATTTGGTGGCGTTCAACACCACATTTTGTCTAGCAGATCTGAGAAATAAAAACAATTTAATATAACCATTATACACGGGGTGTATCGATCGAATTCATAACCGTCCCGTTTCAAATAAAACTTTATTTCAGATATTATTTCTAAATTTAGAAAATAAATATTATAATTGAGTAACATTATTTGTTTCTCCCTATTCAATTAAATGGATAAGTCAACTTTTCTTACACAAAATTTCCCAATTTTCGCCTCAACTTTTAATATGAAGAAACTATCTAATGTACGAAGAAAACACGTGTTTAACTTCTAAACTTACTTTGAAATTTGTTAAAACAGACAGAATTTATTGGCAGAAGCACACTTATTGTCAGTGATAAAGTCCATAAAATGTCAAATCTAAGTACTGTTTCCAAGACAAATTAGGTGATATAAAATACCATTTGAAGTCTTCGTGGCGGAGTAGGACAGTGTCTGTAAACGCGTTGGTTGTTGGTTTGATTCTTATTCGGAGGAATTTTTGTATTATTCGTTTAATTTATGACTTTTTGAGCTGAGTTCCCTTACTTAGCGCACGATGTCTTGAACTTGGCGAATAGTGCACATTAAGCTCCCTCTGCATCCTACACATACCAGAGTAGCCAGAGGAATGGAACCTGAGAACCTAATGTTAAGATTCTCCGTTTCTATTAAGACACTTCCTCTCCACACTTTCTGCTGATTTCTCGGGCATTGCGTGTTGAATGGCGGAAGACACCGCCGCGCTTTGCCCCGTGAAAAATCAGAAATGAAAATTGCATTTCCCTGAGTGGCAATCAAATCCACTACCGTCGCATTTACAATCAAACCGTAGTGCCACCTATTTTAATATATTTTTAGTTCTTTTTCAGAAATCTTAAATCAAAACGCTATTACGTTATCATCAGTTCATTCCATTTTCTATTAATGCAGTATTTAATAACGGTCTTTCTTAACAAAGGTAAGACTAAATGCGGTGGAGCAATTCAAATATAAAACTCAATCGATAGTCACTACGCTAGATAATGAGGCATGGCAACTTGTAACCGTCTAAGCTATACGAATGCCAGATTTATATTTTCCAGTATTATATATAGTAGTTTGGTTATTTTGTATCTATTGTCTTAGTGTCTTAAACACTGCACTGTCCACTTTCTTTCAGATGTTGAGATATTGAGTGTTGCGTGAAACCTAAAGCTGCGTTTTGTCTCACCAAAGAGAAAATAAAATCATCTTCACTATGTAGACATAGCGAATAAATGAAAATATAAATGTAAATAAATATTTTATCGAGTGGGGATCGAACCCACAACTAGTCGATTTTATAGTCACACTTTGAGCACCTGCTCAACAATTGGCGAAGTGAGCAAAATAAAATAAAATAAATATAACTCTGTCGAGTGCGAACCTTCTTACAACGAAACATAAGAAGAAACATACATACATACACTGATAAACACATTACCCTCCTTCGCTTTGCACAGTCGAGCAAAAAATTAAAAACATAAATAAATAGATACAAATTAAATATAATAATTAATTTCCAAAAACCGTTACCAACTTGTAAGTAGGTAGGTAGGTACTGCGTTGAAACTTTTTCGTCGCTTACTTAACTTTGAGAGCTTTTAATTACAAAGTAATTAGTGCCTTAATACTGTTCGCATTAACAAAGCTCAGCGTTTTGTAAATTCATTTGCGAATTATCTATGTAGAGATATAATTGTACTTGGTCGTCTTTTCTTATTGTTAATATATTAGTTGTTTAGGTGGAATTGGTTTTATATATAAATATAAATAGATTGTAACTGTTCGGTGTCTGTACGTTGAAGATATATGAGGAAATGTATTATTTGTAACTGAAAATAATATGTTTTTAATTCTCTTTGTCAGTTTGTCTGTTTATATGTGCGTTTGTGCTTGCACAATAAAATAACTTGTTATTTTAAGAAACGGCTTAACTGATTTAAATGCAGTATTATGGCAAACTTTCTTAACATTTAGTGTTGGATTCATATAAATAAATCCATAAATAAATAACAAGCTTTATGTACATAAAGCGTTTTGTTCTAGAAAATTTATATAAAATAACTGTTTTATTTGTAACTTGTTTTAATTTTTTTAAAAAAATAAATAATTGTGTAATTCAAGAGGTTGAATAAATAATCTTAAACAGCGATTGGGAAATATTTTTTATATTAAAATAATTTGAGGCTGACGGCCTCATGATTTGACTGTAAGCGCGACAATTTTAGGTTCGATTCCCACTCGAAAGAATTAATTATTTTCATTTCCTCCTTGTGGTATACAAAGAAAATTGTAAGTAATTACTTTATGTTATATAAATTTGCAGTAGTTACTGTATCTTGTATCATATTTAATTAATAAATAAACTTAATATTCATTCATTAGCATTAAAAACATTCATATTATTTAGAATAATTAATTTACATATTTGCATTTTAGATGGCGACGGTAAGTGTTTAATATTTAAATTTTGGTATCCCATACAAAATTTGAATAGGTATTCTTAAGTGCCAGATTCATTTGTATCTAAAATATAAATAATGAAGTCGCTACATTTATGTTTATTTTACTCTAACCTGAGGGATACTTACAATCTTATAGCAGGGGAGGCAGATGTAATATATTGTTAAGATACTCCGTTTCCCACTTTCCGTTCAACTTTCGAGACAATACGTGTTAAGTGGTGAAACTCTACGCCAGGCCTTGTCTGTTTCCCACAGTGACGTTATGAAAATAAATAATTCATTAGAGTTAGTATCGAACCCACTACCACCGTTTATAGTCAATAAACAGCAATTATATTTGCAGGAAGCCTATATAATAATGTTTTTATTGCTGCAGAACACTAAAATTAATATATAGGTCTGTTCAAGGAACATCTATAACTGCATCTTTTCCCGTTTTTATTATAACAGGAAGGAAGTTTGATTCAATTTAGAAATTTAAGTTTATTCTTTATATTTTAATTATAATTATGATTGGAATAAGCGAAAACATTACCATCGTTGCGCAGTGAAGAACTGTTTGTCTGTACATTCGTAGTTAATAATTTGTATTCTGGGTTAAAATCTATATGAAAAATTAACTATGGGGCTTAGATATGTAAATTTGGCAGATACATATTTTCTTTGGAGTATAAAAGGAAGCAATAAGAGAGAATTTCTCTAAATTTCCCCGGGAACGGTAAAGACTATATTGACATTTAAAATTGAAATTGACAAACACTTTGTTTTTGTTTTCGCCACATGCATTTAAAAAGTTAATATTTTCCATTTCTGTTTTCCTTAAGAAATTATACTGTAGGCGATGGTACTCAAAGTCAAAGTCAAAGTCAAATAATTTTATTCAAAATAAGAAGTTACATGCTTCACTTTTTGAACGTCAAATTAATGCCTCAGACCTGAGAAGAACCGGCGCAAGAAACTCAGCGGAACTTATTTTTTTAAAATCAATTATACAAAATCACATTTCAACGTTTCTGACAATGATACTTTGAAATAGACTGGAGCGAGCATTTCATTCCCAAGGCGTGTTATCATTTATATAATCATTAATTTGGTAATAACCTTCAACACACAAACGTCTTTTCACAACTCTTTTAAATTGTGATATAGAACATACTTTACTTAAACCTATCCAATCGAAATCGAATCTGCACTCTCGATAACTAGACTCAATAAACATACTAATATCGTCTTGAAAGTAAAACATATGAACAGTATAATATACTTTTAAATCTCGCGTTAAGTGAGTATAATCTGGAACGGTCTATATTACGCTTAGTGGGTAGTTTTATTTAACGATAATCGCCGGCCATATCGCGTCGTGGCAACTTCATAGAAATGTAGCGAACACAAAGAAAATATTATGAGTCTTGATCATTGTTCTTCAAATTGTTGGGATGTTATGGAATGTAGGTTTTTTTTTAATATTACAATATTATTAATCACGTGTTACGTGCGTGGTTGAGTTCCGCCGCTTAACAAGCAATATTTGTAAGATGGGCGAAATTTCTAAGCATAAAAAAGAGAACATTTATATGAACGATAGATACGCTTAGTTGATATGTAAACTGCATACAGCTGGCTAATGTAAGTCAAATTATCAAAATTTTTGAGACATTACATCTAACAAAGAAATATAAGTAATTTCATTATAATTCGACGACTTCTTTACAAAAATAATATGTGTTGCTTCAATGCTATATCTCACATAATGCAGAGTAGGCGGAAAGAACCTAGAAATCTAAGAAGAAAGAACCTAGAAATTAAGACACTTTGTCCCCATTAACACTTCCATTTTGCACTTTCCACCTAACTCTGAGGCTTTGCCTCGTTTCCAGAGCCATGAAACAAAAATAATATGGAACCGAACCCACAACCTGTCCCTGTGCCTCTACTGGCTTCTATAATACATATAGGTACCAACAACTCAACAAAAAATAAACCAAAATAATAATCAAGCTAAAAAACTAAGTGGAAAAATTAAAAAGGCCTTTGAAGTAGCTTTAGTTGACTGGATAGAAAAACAGTTTCCCTTTAGCTCTGGGCTATTACTTCACTTTTTATATTTAAGCTCGGCAGCCTGCGGTTCTCCCATTAATATCTCTCGAGGGAAATCACTGAAATTTGGGACTGCCTTATGCCCTAGCCCAGTTCACAAAGTTTCAGTCGACCGACCAGTATTTTGATTAAATAGCAAATAAGTAGAATTAAATGTATACTTTGTGGCGTGGAATGTTTACTAGCCCTTGTAATTGGAGTTTGTTATTTGAGACATAATTGAATATTATGTATTTAGTGTATTTTGTTTAAAGAGCTTATGTCTAGACGACACACGTCTTTGTCATTTTTTATCGAAATGTCTCGAACATTGCGAGGTGAGTAGCGGAGCTCAACGCCGCACTTTGTGTTATCAAAAAAAGTGATGTTCTTTCCCTTGATGTGGGATAAAATCGGCAATCATTGCGTATCAAGTAGTCAGTAAAAATATTATCGTTATTAGCCCTTTATAAAAATAATTAAAGAGTTGAGATGAACTTTTTAGCTTTTTCTTTTTGCGTCTATTTACTTGAAATTTCAAGAAATTTCAATACTCATTACTTGGTATGTAAAATGCAATATTCTATCTAGAGAATAAACATTTTTTTTTTGGAAAAGTGTGGCGTTGAGTTCTGCCACTTAACACACAAACTCTCGAATTTGGACGGAGAACGGTGAGGCTGGGCGCAAAGGGACTTCTTAACCGTGTGAAGCCAAAAAAACTACTACTTTATGTTTTATATTTAAAAAACTTAACTGTCTAAAACTTGGTGGCGCAGCGGCAGAACATCAGTAAACGGTAATATTGAGAGTTCGATTTTCATTAAAGGGAATGATTTTTTTTCCTTTTTTATAGGTAACAAAACAAAGCATGGCGTTGAGTTTCAATATCCAACACTTAATTTCTCGAAAACTGCGTGGAAAGCGAGAAATGGAGTCTCTTAATATTAAAATAGTACTAGATAATAGAAGACTAATTTTAAGATATTAGTTTTCTTCTGACTAAATGATATTTTATTTCCCTCATTGGAATCAAATCCTGAATCTTATTTTACGGTCAAATGCTATTTTCCACTGCGCTACGACATCCCAATATAATATATAAAAATAAATTCTCTCCCATATTAATTACTATATAAAATAACTTAAATTGATTTACAGTTTTCGGTCAACCTTTATGCTGCGGCGTTGTTTCGGCCACCGTCGAACATTTCACGTTGAAATTTAAAACATAAATTATTTTATTCTTGGCTCATCTGATTATATCACAATTATTGAATAAATTTCATTTGTAAAGCTTATTTGTTATTTATTACTTGAAAAGCTTTAATGGAGGTTTATTTTAAATTTTAAGTTTGATATTTTACTTCTTATTGGCTTAACGCTACCTGTATATCGCAATGGCTGGCAGAGAACTACATAGGTAGTTCTTAACAGTAGTGTTAAGACACTCAGTTTTCGATTTCGATTGGTATGACTGTAAACGGAAGGATTGTGGGTTTATTCCGATTGATGGAATCAATTATTTTTTTCCTCACTCTTTTAAGAAGACAAAGCGTTGCCTCCAACGCGATATTTTTAAAAATTGGGCGGAAAGTGTGTAATATTATTTGTAGCTATGTTTTTTATGATAAGACTTCTATACAGCTAGGTAGATAGGTAAATAAAACGCGACACAAAGTTATAGATAAAATTTGAAGCGTATAAAAATTTTGAACATAACGGTACTCGAACCCATGACTCTTGGAAGCCACCCAACCCAACCCATTTCAGCCGTATATGCTATATGTTTTTTAGAGCTACGTCAGATTTTTTATATGAAATATTTTTATTTCAAGAGCGGTGGAACTCAACGCCGCGCTTTATCTAGCCTATTTTTATTTAATAATCATAATAAACCTAAATGGGCATTTAAGTCACAATCATTTGATCTACGAAGAGATACTATCTAACTATGCTATTATAGTGTACAAATATAGCTATAGAACAGTTTCATTTGAAATTTCACATTCTGACAAGGCAATTTGCGTGACCAACGCTGCGTCCGGAAAGCGCTCACGGAAACTGCGTGACGGCCGTTCTAGCTTCGTCTTTCTGTTTATCTCAAATATACTGTTTTGATTATATAATGGATGTACGTTTGTGAAAATATCCATATATGTATCACGCTGTATCCTACACATACCAGGGTACATAGAGGGAACCTGGGTATCTAGTTGTAAGATGTTCCGCTGCCATTGAGACTCTTCCATACTCCACTTTTTGCAGAATTCTAGAGACATTGTGAATTAAGTGGCGGAACTCAACACTGCGCTTTGTCCCGATACCCACACTCTCGAACTATTCGAACCCACACTGTCGCGTCTACAGCCTCACGTTTGTGCCCATGCGCCACAACTGGCCTCATCATTGTTTCATTCTATAGGCGATATACAATTCAACTATTCCCATTCAAACGGTCTTGACAAGAAGCAGGAGTCAACATAAGCACTAAAGTACTTTTAGCGTGAATTAGTCACTAAATATGTTAGTGGCACAGCGTGGCTTCACTAAGCCCATTGTTTGTACGGTAGACTTTACCATCTCAAATTCGGAGTCGGGTGTATTAGTAAATAACTTATGTCAACTAGATGTCGAGGCCGTCGTAATGCAGTGGCACTCACGTGATGGTTGTGGGTTCTATTTCCACTGGGAGGAATGAAGTAATTAATATTTATTTTTTACGCTCTGGTGACAAGACAAAGCGCGGCGTTTAAATCCGCAACTCAATACGAAACCACCCTTAAAACCTACAACTTGTCCAACAATATAATACTATATATATTATGTTATCTTTCATTTAAGTATTACATTTGTTTTTGCGAACATAACGCCACTACTCGGCGACAGATATGTACTCTACGCGAGCCATTAAATTAGCGGCATATCAAAATTTATTATACTTTTACATGCGTGTACGTTCCTGCGACGTGCGACTTTAAACGCGATAGATGTGGGTTCAATTTCATTCGGAGAATGATATATTTATTGTGTTATTTGCTTGCACTCAATATACAATGCCTAAAGAATTCGGCGGTAAGTGCTAAACGGAAGTGTTAATGGCGTAAGGAGTGTTTTAACACTAGGTGTCCTACTACCTTATGTCTTCTTCTCGCCTCTGCCTTCTGGTATGTACGGGATACAGCGTGAATGTGGAAAAATATTGATTTTGGATTCATTTATAATATATAATTAATTTTATTTGAATACAATAAGTTGGCTTTAAAATAAAATTGTTAGTGTAATAAAGATATTTTAATGAACATTTAAAATAGAATTACTCCATCCCCCATTTCCTGATTTTTTTTTCTAATATAATAATGTTAAAAGTATCCTTAAGACATCTTCGTCTTAGATAGATACAACCCAAAAAAATTATAACTACATATAAGCCCAACTTCTATTCTACTTTTAAAAAAAACCTATCACGAAAACGCTAATTAAATGGCCAAAATGTACCAAAATAATAGCGATAGTTAACAAGCAAGACAATAAAGTCACAACACGGTCTCATGTATTTGTCTGTTTCACGCAAGAGAAGACAGCGGCCGGAACAGATGCAGATTTATTGTTGACACTGTACGTAGATACCTACTGCGGCTAGGTGGGTGTGTTGTTTCGACCTGTTTCGACCTGTTTTTGATAAAAATTCTCACTTAAAATACTTTTTCTTTATTATATAACTGAAATAGGCTGCCTGCTTCACTTGTCTGCATTACCATCGTTTTCTAATAATATTATCGTTTTAAGCACAATATCTATATATTGAACAGTAAAATTATAGACAACGCAATAAACAGTTTTTAAAATGGTATAGCCTTTTTTGGCGTTAAGTTCCGCCACTCAGCAAACATTGCCTCCAGAATTCGGCGGAAAGTATGGAACGGAGTGTTTTAGCACTAGGTTCCATCTGTCTACCTTTCTATGTGCAGAATATAGCATGAAGCTGATTTAATAACATTTTTTCTTCTATGTACTGACACTGATTCGTTAGGATGTTATTACAAGTATAGATATATTATTACGTAGAGGTTATATTTTATCAGTAAAAATAGAGACAGAACAGAGAAGTTAATCACTATAACACTTAATAGACACTATCAAGCAGCAATTGACGATTTTTGCGAATAAAAATTCATTTGTTTCAACTAATATTTTTTGCAAAAAGTGAATGGTTTTTTATTTTATTGTAACATACGTTTGCGCTTGCTTTTAATTGGTACAGTAGCTAACAAGCTTTCCGTTACAATGTTCAAAAGGAAAATGTATGAAAATTTTTAAACTCCACCATTTTATAGAGAAATCTCTATAGCAAAATTAAAATGTTGCTGTTAAAATATATTAGTTTTATAGCTATTATTATTTCATTCACTTAACGAGCATGGAAAAAATTATTAAATATTTTAACCCTAGAAAGATAGTCTACGTAAAGTTGACGCATTCCTATTTATAAATATTGCTCTCTCTATGTAAATATCGCGAATCCATCGATGTGCGATTAGGGCATCTCATTGGTCATTAGAAGCTTTCGTGAGGCGTATGTATCAATAAGACATGTATCACTGATTTTGAAATATAACGTTTATGTGAGTCAAAAAGACGCATGGTTATCTTTTACGTGACTTAAAATATTTCATTTTATAGAGTATTTTTATTGGTTTTCGTCTTTTTATATCTGATATTTTATTGTATATATTTTTTAAACATATTTTAGGTTCGATGTTTTGTTTTGACTATTTACTTTTTTCCTATAAATTAAAATAATTTAAGATATTATATTTAATATATTATGATGAGCATTAATGTGGTAGTCCATTAGCA